>UELV01177749.1:0-49487 GCA_900490015.1 Megastigmus stigmatizans | reverse complement strand
TGTGTGTGTGTGTGTGTGTGTGTACGTGTGTGCGTCATTGTACTTGCCGCGGTACGCACTAGAAAGTGTTTGTTATATATACACACCGAGAGGAGAGTCAGTGCACATATACATAGACACAGCTACTTCTGGCCCATTTGTATATATATTATGCATATGCTCGATAATTTGCCCGTTATGTATATATAAGCGTCCGTGCGCCGGGCGGCGGAATATATCCATACGCGTGCCATGTATTAATGACGTTTGTGGCCTGTGAATTTCGCGACTATACATATGTATGTATGTTGTACCATACCGTATACGCTCATGACAATTTGCGTTTCTATAAGTGATGCGCGTATACCTGGGGTTATCAAAGCGCCCTTGGGAGAGACAGAGAGAGTGCATTGTGCTATAAATACCCGCTATAAGCATACGCATGCCGGCCACTAAGACAATGTGTGTGTGTGTGTGTGTGTGGGTGTGTGTGTGTGTGTGTGTGTGTAATGGTACAGCAGTTACGGGAGAGCGTGCAATTGTACAAATCCATAGTGTATATATTTGAGGACGACGACGAGAAGCGGAGAAAAATAATTTGATCTAGATAACAGAAGGCTGCTGGTGCCACGCGGCCTGCCCCATTCGTTACATATATAGGCTTCCCAATTTGACATCCGCAATAAATATTGCTTCCGCCCTCGCGATAATCAAATATCTCGCTCTGCTAATCATATTTGGGGATACAACCGTGTGTGTATATGTGTATGTGTGTAGTACGAGGGATATGTACGGTAGAGCTTTTCCGGGGGCTGACCGCGTATTGTATCAGTTGTCGACACCGGAACACAGCGTGCGCGCGCGCGTCCTGATAAAAAATTAAC
This sequence comes from Megastigmus stigmatizans, assembly GCA_900490015.1. Classification (NCBI taxonomy): domain Eukaryota; kingdom Metazoa; phylum Arthropoda; class Insecta; order Hymenoptera; family Megastigmidae; genus Megastigmus; species Megastigmus stigmatizans. The sequence continues at coordinate 48,624 of UELV01177749.1, read as the reverse complement.
TGTAATCGCATTTTTGCTATATGGTCCGCACTATTCGCATCGTGTCTTTCTTTGCCGGGTCACCTTTTTTTCGCTCTTTCGCGGTCAATTTTTTATATAGAATGATACTGTCTCAGTCTCTATCGCGACTGGAGTTTATTAAATTATTGGGCAAAGAGAGATGTGATTGAGAGATCGGTCAATGAGTAAACCGAATCCTTTTTGGGGAAGAGCTAGGCTGCACTCTTTTCCGATCGGATTGATTTATTACACGATTGGCTTGGCAAACTATACGTATATCGAATCGGGACTATTAATCTTCCAAGAAGTGATTGATTTTTCATCGAATACCAAACGTGGATATTTGTCGTATATATTTCATTGTGTAACCGCTTTGGAATTATTAAATATTCCACATAACAATATATATTCGAAATGCTAATTAGTACAAAGATATCGTAATATTAATAATTGTTAAAAACATTGGAATTGTTCATGAAATGAACGGTGGGAGCAACGAAATGAAAGGTGGGAGCAATCAAAAGGAAGTCAAAGTTTCGGTAAATCCCTAAATTGTGTGCTTCCACTCGAACCCGTTGAATATATAACTCACCGGAATCGCAGCGAAAACGCGGCACTCGAAACTAGGTATTATATACGGAGAGAACAATAATTCGTGGAAAAGTGCAGGCGAGAAAAGATGCCTCGCGGCGCAATAAGAAACGCCCCAGGCGTACATATATAACGGCATTCAAGAAAATGCATGCTCCCGCGATACAAAGCTATCATTCATACCTGTGTGTGTGTGTACGTGTGTGCGCGCCATGTTTGCGATACCATAGCCCCTGCGTACAGCTAAGCGAACCTACATAGAAAACAACACAGGGGTTGCGCGAAAGCTCACGCATTAACGTGGAGTGTTGGTGCACGTGCCTCAGGAACGAGTGTTGGTATTTAGCGGACGTGCGTAAATACGAGGCCGGGCAGCCCTCTCGTACCGGTAATCCTCCGATAAAAAATATCGTGCCGATTCGGGGCCGCGCGGCTAGCCTCTCACAGTTATAACGCATATGCGCGCAAATAAAATAGCCCTGGGAGGAGAGTACGAGCGTATAACACTGTTCTACCCCACCGGCAAAGTTTTGTAAATATTTATACTTTTGAGTGATATCGATGTGGTCGGTGGCTCGCGTAAAGGAATATATGCCTCGTGTGTTTGCGCAACAAAAAAAAATGCGATCAGTTATTCATGGGGCGGATATGCGCACTGTATATATGCAGCCGAAGGTTCTTCGGTTTAGATTAAATCGCGAACGCTCGCGAATGGCCGTGTTTGTTTTTAGTTTTCAACGTGTAGCCGAGGATTAGTTTCCTAGTTTAATTCTATGCTGGTATTTTATATATAGCTGAGATTTGAAAATTCACGTGGAGGAATTTGTTTGTAATAGGTTTAAAGTATTTTAATATGGATATAGCTTATATTTGGGTATGGAATTTTGGGGATTTCATTATTTTTTCTTTATGTCTTACAAAAGATACGCTTATTAATATATTATGTAAACTGAGCTTCGATAAATAAAATTCTGCATTGATAGCTAGTTTTCTAGTATATAGTAGCGAAGTAGAGATAATTTAAAAAAAAATTTAAATTTACGATTTAAATGACAATTTTGACCGATTTAGAGAAATTTAAGTACTAGAATCTGGACTACAGCGTAATACAATATTACATTTTTAAAACATGAAGCACTGTCCAAAATATTTTATGCATTATGAAAATGAAATATTTTTTATAGCTATGTAAATTTACGTATTAAAAAGTTGCAGTTATTTTCCATCATTTTCACATTTCATATTCCATCAATTTTTGTACAATATTAAAAAATACAAAGTGTATGAAAATAATGAAAAATGTATAAATTATTATAATGTCCTCGAACTTTTTATGATATATCAATATTCCTGGATCGGTTTTACAACTTATTTTTAATTGATTCACATTATAATTTAATACAGCATCCGTTCATCACGAAAATCAATCATTCCTAAAATTCACCTATTGCTTTTCAAATAGAATCACCACCCCACAAGAAACAGGAGGATAATGTCGTGAATATGAATATTCAAAATTAAAATTAGGAGAATCGATTACTGCGAAATGCTCGTGGTTCACGAGCGCAACCCCGAATACCAATGATTGACCGGTATAACGAAAATTATTCGACACAGCAGCCGGCGCGAAGAGATTTAAAAACCTTTTACATAAATCAATAGCTCCTGCACCCAGGAATTTCTTTCCAATCGTCGGACTCTTTTTCTTCCTATACCGCATCGAGCCGGTCTCTCACTTTCGTGTCACGTAAATTTATAGGAACGCACAGCGTCCGCAAGCACGACGCGAACTTGTGCATTATTTTTTAACGATCCGCGCGCTCGTACACAAAAAAGATTCCGGCTACAATCTATTTGCATGAAACTTAGCAATACGGCATACGATTATTTACGAAACCGGATATGTTTAACTCATATTTTTATTAGGGTACAGCAGAAAACGTTAATATTTTTTATAACGTTTTTGTAGTTTTTTTAAAAGTAGTACCGATAATGAGACATGATTATAATGAAGAAAGAAGCTCAGCGAGGTCAGAATAAAATGTAGTCTTTGCAGTAAAAAAATCAGTCTTACTGTATTCGTTTTTTCTACTGCCAGGTAGTAAACCCGTTAAACCTCAAATAGTCGTTTCTTCCAGACTTTTTTCATCGACTCTATTTAATATGAAATCGGTCCTGAAAAAAATCAAGATAAGTCATTTTCGACGTAAAATTCCCTGAACTTTCGATTTATGCAGTCAGAATTTCAAAAAAATGCGTATTACCAAAGTTATATTTATTTATTTAACAAAAAACACGAAATTTCGAATGTTTTTTTTTTATTTCGTATTTTTGCTTCGTCCGTGGATTTATGTGGATAGAGTAATTTTTACGTCCATGGACCCTAACCGTTAAAGCCTCGTCGAAATTCCGGTAGTATTCGGTAGAATCGGAAACAGTAGTAATACGCATTTTTTTTAAATTCTGAATGCATAAATCGAAGTTCAGGCAATTTTACGTCAGAAATTAATTACCTTGATTCTTTTCAGAACCGATTTCATATTAAATAGAGTCGATGAAACATGTCTCGAAGAAACATCCATTTGGGGCTTAATGGGTTAAACATAGTTACGATCGACTTGGCTTTTAATTAAACATTTTCCGTTAAGTGTGGAGGTTATTTTTACAATACTTACAATTTTAATGAGGATCAATGTAAGAATGACTGCTTAAAACGTATTTTTGCTTCTTTATAAAGGAAGCTTTGTAATCATGAACAATTTTTTTTCAAAAAATGAAAGAGGACCGATTTTTAAAGAATTTTTACATAAAAATGAGAAATTTTTTTGTATGTACTCGTATGTCAGTGTATGTGTGTTGTCTCATATCTCAAGACTGGATAGGTCATTGTTGATGTTGGGTCTCTTATTTTTTTTTTTGTTTTTTTTTTGTCGTATATGTCTGCTCAATAATAATTTTTTTAACACACCCCAGCATAAAGTGCGTACTTTTTCACCGCCGAACCGGGAATAAGTACGCCTTCGGCTCGGGAACAAAACGCGCGTGGCGACAGATACTGGAATGAAGTTAGGGAGTAAATATGTAGCACTTTCTTCCCTTTTCGGTGGTAAACGAGTATGAACTTTATGGTGGATATGTTAAAATATCGTATATTGCACTCAGGAATAAATTAGGTTATGGGCACCTGCGTGTTTGCCACCCGAACGAAGCTAGCCTCACATAGCCCACTTTATGCCCTCGGTGTATAATACACTATTTTTATTTGATAATTTTCTTTGCTTTTATGATGAAAAATAGATTTATGACATTTAGATTTTTTAATTTTCTTATATGTTGCTGTTAAAATTTTTTATATGTCAAAAATGCATTTGAAAGAGCTTTTAATTACCTACATTTTGAGATATGTTTGGATATATATCCTATATCTGATGTAATAATAATTAAAATTTAATGAAATTTGAGCGAGAAATAAATATATTTTCGTCACTCTAACCACAAAATCGCATGTTTGATGCGACTTTACGGCTCTCGTGATGAAAAATACGGTTCGAGACTAGGGCGTAAGAGGATTTTTCCCTCACTCGAATTTTCGACCTCGCTTCGCTCGGCCGAAAAACGTCTCGTGAGTGAAATAATCGTCTTCCGCCCCCGTGTCGAAATGTACTATTGTAAAAAAAATCGTTTTTCTACAGACAATGGTACAGGTCATAAAATTGAATTAATCTTCATGAAAATTTAAATATAATTAGCATTTTTATACATAACGGAAATGTGATTTTTTAGCTAATTTAAATAATAAAGAAATTATTTGAATATTTCAATTTTTTATATCTCATAAATTATTTTAATTTATTTTCAAATATAAAATTTTTTGTATTTTATTGTTCTTTTGAAACAAAAATAATGTAATTATAGATTTAATCGTTATTTCATTATTCTTTTAATTTTCAAAAATACCTTTTTTTTTAATGTTCCTTTTTTTTATAAATGAAGCTTATAAAAATTTACAATACACGTTTAAAAGAGTTTTAAATTATTTATTATTTATAATAATTTTCATCTATAATTATTTAGTAGTTATTCTGTTATTCTTAAAAATGTATTTTTGGTTATTTTATGGAATACCACATGCATTAAATTGAACTTCTCACAAGTTGTGTTATAAAATATGGTTCGATACATGATTGAAAATTTTTATTTAAAAAAAAGTTAATTAAAGCATCGTATCTATGTTTAGATTTTAATATTTATATTAGTACAAAATCGTACAAAGTTATATTACATATATATATTGGAACAGATAGTAAAGTTTAAGGAAGCTAAGTGCCAATGAAGTGGCAGCGGTTTTTTTTTATTTTCAAACCGAAGTTAGCTATATAAAAGAATGTCGATTGACTTTGTTATAAATGGAAAATATTTTGCCGTATATGTAAATTGTAAAGATACCATTTCCTACCTTACTTTTAAATGAAAAAATATCAATATTTTATTATTAGTCTCCAGACTACTACGTATTGCGTACTTAAATTAGTTTGCTTGTTGTATGTAATGTAGGTACGAGTACTGTCGCAAGACTAAATTTCATTTCGTGTAAATAGCTTCGCTTATTTAATCTGCGAATAGATTTGAAAACGGTCGTACTATTTCTGTAGATTACAGTTTCTAAAGGAATAGTAAATAAAACACATTATTTTTAAACACTTTCGTCAAAATTAAATATGCTAGTAAAACTTAAACATTATTTTCCTTTAGTAATAAAACTTGTTTTTAATTTACGAAACATTACGCTATGTAATAATTTGGGAATAAATTATATTAAGGGAAAGTAATTTCAGCAGTTCTTGGAATGCAAATATTAAATTAATGTACATGAAGCATGTTATCTCTCCCATGAAATTAATATATAATAACATATTATATAATTATATATATATTAATAATAATGTAACTCTCATCTCTAATTATGAGTGCATTTATATGTGCGTTAGAAATTTATTTTCCCTTAAAATTATCAATCAAATGTCAATATATATATATATATATAAGAAAAGAAAAGAAAAGAATGCGAATAAACTACGGTAAAGATTGTTCTATTGAGTGTAGAAAGTAGATGAGCACTACGTTTGGTCAGGCACCCATATACAAGTTCGGTTATATATGTACATATACCAAAGATAATCAATCTCTTTATACGGGTTCTATAAATATTCATTGAATTTAAATAATCCTTTTAAAAAAATTATATTACAAATAATAAAGAAGGATGCCAACGAAGTCGTAAGCAAAGAAACACAAAAATTAGTCTAGGAAGTGTGGGAATCATTGAAAAGAATGAGTGTGAAAATAACTATGTAAAAGAATTATTTAATCGAAGTAAGTGAAAAAATCAAGATTTCGTGCAAGAATTAACAGTGAAAAGTGAAAAATATTACTTTCAAAATGTTTTCCCACTTGTATAGCGGGAAAATTCGTAAGGGAATCTTTAAGTTTACATAAATTCTTCATATTAGTAGTAATTTTATGCGTTCGCTATTGATATTTAATGGAGGCATTTGTTGGCATACTCCTTTAAGAATCCTTTTTAAAAATATTATCAATAAAAATTTATGGAAAAAATAAAACCTCAAAGAAAATGCTTTTTAGGATAGGGTTTTTACTACACCGAAGAATTTCGCGTCTCAATTTTATTGAAATATTTTAAAATTTTACACGCACACTTGAAAAAATATTTATGCGAAACTCAAGAGTTATTTATGCAACTGGATAAACGTAAAATTGAATTTTTTTTATGAAAGTTTTATGTAATCAGAAAAGAATTTATACAGTGATATAAATGTTTTTTTAATTAAATTAAAATAATGTTATTATTAGTTAATTTCTAGTAATAAGTTATTACCGTAGAATTAAAATTTGTAGGTAGACGATAAAAAAATTATTGAATAATATCTATTTCAGTAGAAATGATAAAATTTTACATTATATATGGTTCGTATATATACTCTTAAATATTACTAACCAAAATTATGTCAAATGTTTCAATTTTATTTCACGTACGATATAATAAGAAATCCTGTATAACAGCAAGAAAAAAAGCTTATTCAAAAAAAAAATCTTGACAATTTTTCAAAGGGGCAAGTATCCGCGAAATTGCAGCACTCGAAACATTAAAAAAAGCCCTTCAGCAATTGTTCAACAATTGAAAAGCAATAAACGCTCAAACTGGCGCGCAGCGAAAGCTCGTAATGTTACACGTAGTTACACAGTGTAGTGCAAGGGAGACCAGAAACGCCGAGAGCAAGGGTACAGAGCAGCAGCAGCAGCAGCAGCAGCGCCAGCGATTTCGATCGTGACAAAACGACACACAGAATCTTGAATTTCCATATCGTTGCGCGAGCATGGAGTAACGGCGTATTTACCCCCTGCACAGGATACACACACACACGGCGTGTACATATACGAAGGTGCAGTCTGTGCCTTTCTATTAGCAAGCAAGAGAGAACGAAATATTAAGAGAGAGAGAGAGAGAGAGAGAGAGGGATAGGGGGTGGAGGGATACACATAGAGGCAAGTCCTAACAGCCGATCAAGCGATACGGTAATTACACCGGGAGCTGCAGTAGTAGCAGCAGTACGGGCCATCGTGTATATCGAAAGTGCAGCAAGTATATAGGTTAGAGCGAACACCTAACGAGATACTTTCTACATGGCCACACTCTGGGCGGGGGAGTCGGTGCTCTCGGTCCTCTATAAATTAGCCTTTAGCCTGTGTGTGTGCCAAAATGTCCCTGTCGCGCTAGCGCTTGCCGAGCGCTGAATGCGCGGCTGCATTGAGCGCGCGAGTGAAGCTGTGTGTGTGTGTGAGAGAGAGAAAATGAGAGAGAAAATGAGAGAGAAAGGGAGAGACAAAGAAAGAGAGTGGAGAGGAGACAATGACTTGATAAGGGATCAAGATAGCGCTGGGGCTTTTTGTCCCGTCTCGGAAGCTTCTGCTGCTGGCGCCCGATCTCGCTCAACTGATCGCTCGACGGCCTGCATTCACAGACGCGGCTATTGCTTCCTCTGTGTGTGTCTCTCTCTCTCTCTCTCTCTCTCCCTCTCTATGTGTGCATACATACGCGTGTGCGTGTGTGGCGACTGCTTGAAAGCGTTAATCGAGCTTTTACACATTAATTAATAGCCGTTAAAAGAGGGGTTAGTCGTGCGGGAGCCTGTAACGCGACCACCTCGCCTTTTATGAAGGAAGAGATGGAGAAAAAAGAGGCGTGCCATTTCGGCCACAAGAGACAGACAGAGAGAGGGAGAGAGATAGTTTTATGAACATCATCAATCATTTGCACCAGGGATTTACTGTATTGCGTTATATGCGCATTATATGGCGAAATAGACTGGCAAAGTACACGCGGTACGACTGTCTGTACTCGTACATAAACAAATACGGTTATGTCGTAATATGAATATGTAGGTACATCGAAAATTGAGTTCCACCGGACTATATCATTGTATCAAAGCCCGTAGTGCAATTAATATCTTGTTTATTGTCTGCAGTATAAATAAAATATATTAAAATTATTAAACTGCCATTTGCTCGAAGTATACATATAAAGTGAAATCGCTATAGTTTACGCATTTACGTAGACGGTGACTGCTACTTCGTTTCTTTTTTTTTTTTTGTGAGAAAAACGGATTTTCATTGCAACCGGGGGTAGCTACGGGATCCGTAAGCTACTTAGTGAATTGGAAGTGAAAGAAAGGTTACAGCAGATTTACTCAGGCATTAATTTACAAATAATGAGATTATATGATATTCCGGGAAATATTTATCGTATAATAAGATTATTGTGCTACTGGTTACATTTTTGCGTATGAAAAACTGGGATGGTTGTTGTAAAAAGTTTTATAAACTTAAAATAATACGTAAATGTGTATTATGAAAAAAAAAAATTCGAACATTTATGTTGTTCGTCTTATTACACAAATATTTTCAAATCATTATATTGTTTTATTACGAAAGCGACCATTAAGAATGATGTCATCTATTCTTGCAGAGATAATAAAATCAAATGAATACTCTTTAATTTTCTACATCATTAATCAATTTTGAAATGTTCGACTTTTAAAATAAGTGATACACGTATTCCTATGGCAATTAACCATTAATTTAACTTTTTGCTGAATGATAAAGTTTTCGCGGCTTACGTTGGCAAAAAAGAATTCCAGAGGATCTAGAATACTTTTATCCCCACTAACGTAGCCTCATACACGAGCCGTCAAATGTCGGCAAGGGCATTGCTATATCGTACCGTAATAATTTTTTGTTTTACAAAAAATTATCTAAAATGAAGAGACAAAATTCCATATTTTATTTTCGAATCAAATGTCATTTGCGTGCAAAAATGAAGAAATAAGTTATCCACGTATACACAGCTGTTTGTGTTATGTTAAAAACATAAAACTGATTACATATAATTTTGAGTAGCATCAATCTTATTGCAATTACATGAAATTATAGAGAAAAAGATTGAACAAATTTTTATCTATACACTATCTCGAGATAACAATATTTTTCAAACGATTTGACATACTTTGTCCACACACAATCGCCATTTTCAAAACGACAAAACTGAAAAACTATATACCAAATTCGTTCGCTCGACACTATTGACTCGGAAAACTTGAATGACAGGTCGGTCGAAGTTAGCCCCCGCAAATAATGTTAAATGACGGTAGGGGCGAAAGTCCGAATTACGCGACCCAAATTTTTTCCCCACCCCTATGGTCCTCTCTCTCTCTCTCTCTCTCTCTCTCTCTTTTTCCACCCCCGTTCTATTTTTTTTAATAAAAATTCCAATCTATAGCAAAATTGCTCATATATCCCTTGGGCTCCAAAAAAACAGCGGATAGATCCACTCCCGAAAAAAAACGTATCGTACGTCAGAGTCAGCGACATAGACGGAACGACAGAGCGCGAGAGGGAGAGAGAGAGCTACAGCGAGAGAACGAGATCGGTTTGAATCGAGGCGGACCATATTATACACGTATAGTGTAGAGAGGAAAGGCGCAGAGCGACGGCGGCGGTGGCGACGGCGGCGGCGGCAGCACGAGCTGCACCGAACCTTTCCGACCAGAGGATATATAGTTGGCGCTGGCCGTATATATACATAGGGAAAGTGTGCGCGCGCTCGAGACCTCTTCCTCGCTCCGTCCTCTTTCAACCCCCAGCGACAGAGAAGCGAAACAGAGAGAGAGGCTGGCAGCGAACTCGGTCCGACTGTACCCGGCGCTCAACCACTCTCGGGCGCTCAGTGCGATCGCGTATTTTGTCGCGCGCGGTCTTTCGCGTGAGCCTGTGGCGCTGCGACGTGTCGGGGCTCTGCTGCGCGCAGCGTGTTCCGCTATAAACTGGGCTGCCGGACGGGCTTTTTTGCCTTCCTCTTTACCAAAGGAGAGACGACCCCCCTGACTCCTGATCCCCTACTTCCCCCAGCGGCACACGCGCGACTATTGTGTATGTTGACGGCTTGTCGTCGCGCGTTCTTTCGCTGGCACGACCTCTCTTTCTCGAGTGCACCGATGTAAGGATAGAGAGACGAAAAGTGAGAGAGAGAGATTGTGAAAAAAAGGAGGGAGACTGTTTGCACGATTTTTTTAGCTACGTTTGCCACACGGCTCGACTTTATTTTTCCCTGTGCGATATCCTTGTTTTTTTTTTTTTTTTGGTCGGTCGACACTTAATTTGTTTGCATTGAGGTGTTCCACACCTACCTTATTTTTTTTTATTTAATCAACCCCAGTCTTTTTGGTTGCCGTTTGGTTTTTCGTGGCAGTATTCGATGCGTATTATTTGGTAATGCAGTTGTGCAGTACGCTGAAATGTTTCAATATTTGCTACGATGTGAAATTGTTCTTTTGCGCTGCTCTACAGGTGCATATATATTCTTTCAATTGATATTACAAAAAAAAAATCTAATTAAATTTTTTTGGAGCGATAATTGTTTTTGCATTAGTTAGAATAATTTCGAGAATGCTCAATGTTACAGAGAGTTTTGTTAACGCGAATGTCATTTAGTTACGAACAAGCTATTCGTGATTTTACAAATTAGAAGTGCTATACCAATACGTCGTACTTCAATTTGTAATACTCAAATTCATGCTTTCCATTTATAATGCAGATATTTATCAATCGTATCGACAGAATTAATCTACATTTGGTGACGTATGCAATGAATTATGAAATTCGATTGAATACAATTTGTGCAACATGAATACAGATAATTGTGATTTTCAAGGATATCCATTTATAAATCATTAGATAAGACTGATATGTCGTAGATTTGAAATTGTAGTGTTTGTTTTGCACCTGTACTATAGGGAAATTAATTGAAGGAGAAAGTATAGTGACTCGTGCAGTATAGAAAAGAAATATTTTTCTCTTTTTTACAACCACTACTCTAAAGTTATCATAAGAAAATTAGTTGCAACCTATACGAATTTTTTATTTTAACTTACGTACATTATATATTTTATAGTCTAAAAATAAACTATTTAAGTGATCCAATTAATATTAGCTATAAAGCAATCTAACAACATTTATATTTGATTAATTCACAATAAAATATAATAAAATGTACGGATTGAATCAATTTTAAAAGGGGAGTAAACTTTATAGTATTTCAGTATGGTACGTGATGTGAAAAAAAAACAATATAATTTTTGGAAATAATAATTTTGTCATAAAAAATTTTTTTTAGGTACTCGTAACTCTAATAAGAATACCTTTCGTAATCTTTCAATATTCATCTTTATATACTTGTTGATTGCATTCTTTTTTTTAAGAAGATTATTTTAAATGAGAATATATTCCACCACCTTCCAAATTCGTAATGAGAATTTACAGCGTGTTTATATTAAATTTACTACTGATAGAAAACGTAAGTTTTTTATTGATTTCAGTCATTCGATGAAAAATGAATTAAGCTTTATTGCGTTCGATATAAACTGGTTTCAACTCTTTATATGAAACGATAGAAACTTTTTCAATGCCGAAATAAAAAATATCTTGAAATCCGAGAGTGTGCACTTAACAGCTGATATTTCTATTTAGTATAAAAAATTATTGCATCATCCTTTGCAATAAGATCCTCTAATCAAGTAATATGTAAGCCAGAGCGGAGACAAACATAAAATTTTAAATTTCAATCGGGTTATGCATCGCGTAATGAATACAAACTTGCAGATTGAATTTATTCATTCTCGAGTCGACGAAAAAGAATTCGACTCCTGTGCTAAACTTTTCACGATTCGGTCGTTATTTCCTTTGTAAACATTCGATTTTCTTATGCTCCGACAAATTTTCAATTGCATTTATAAAATGTTGGTCTTTTAAAATAAGTGCGCCTATATTAATTGCTTTCAATCGTAAAGGATTACAGTGAATTAAAATGAAGTTGAGCATAATAAAAGAAAAAATAATAATATTCTTATCTAATAATTTCAGTAATTATAACATTATAAATCACTTTCCACTGTTTCTATGCTATCATTATTTTAGTGCACCTTTTACTTTGTACCGTACATTTCAGTTGTTTTTAAGAAATTTGTTACCGTCACAATAAAGATAGGAAAGCAAAAGAAAAGACACCGATTGCAAGTCGAAAAAACAGTTCGTTGCACGTCAAAAGGTCTTCTCGCTAGTAAAAATGCAATTTCATCACAGCTCTCCTCCGCGCACTACAGAATTTTCAATCAACAAAAAGGCTCAGGATAACGAACCTCAAATTCAATTAATTATTCGCAACAAAAAAAAAAAACAAAGAGAGTGAGAGAATGAGGAAGACAGAAAAAAACTCTGAAAAGAAATCCTTTCTAGTCATTCGCTCAGAGCTCAATTGGCCAGCTCAATTTTTCATAAATACGCTCGATTCATCGTGCGCAATTTTCAAAACATCGCCACCGCGGCAATTGTCGCTGAGAAGCAACAATAAAAAAAAAGGGGGGGGGGAAAGAGAAATTCCCCCCACGAGAAACAATAACCTATCAACTTTTCTCGTTAAAGCATCGAATGGCGTATAAACCGCGCTCGAATGCAGCTCGGTAAAGCGCGGCTCGCGTCGCGATTCAGCACGACTGCTTATATTCATCGATGGATAGAAGGAGAAACAGCGGCGGCGGCAGCGACAGCAACGAAAAACAAACGCCGCCAACTAAGTAGCATCGAAAATTTAATTGGCGGGCATCAATCTAAGTTGGCAATAAATTCGCGTCGCTCGCTCTATATATATATATATAGAAAGATCGAGAGAGAGAGAGAGAGAGAGAGAGAGAGAACGCATACATCCGGGAGGAGCTTATGAGAGCGCGAGGCAGTTACACTGGGGAAGAAGCGACGGAAAGGAAGAAAGTGCGGCTCTAGGCAGGAAGCAAAGCTTAAAGGCAAATGAAAAGCGACTTTTAATTAGAGGGACGCGTCGCCGCTGCCGCCGCCCTCGCCATTGCTACCGCGCGCACCTCGAGATAATAAATACGAGAGCGCGAGAGAAAACTAATAAGGGATCCTCCGCGGTCTTTCTTCATTCTTGCGCTCTTCCCCTTGTCCCCAGCTCTCTTCCCTTATTCTCTCTTGGATGAAAGGAGAAGGAGAGAGAGAGAGGGAGGGAAACAAAGAGGAAGAGAGGAAGAGAGGAAGAGAGAGATAGATAGATAGATAGATAGATAGAGAGAGAGAGAGAGAGAGAGAGAGAGAGAGAGAGAGAGAGAGAGAGAGTCAAAGACTAATGTCCGGCTGCACGCACGTATATAAGTGCAGTGTATGTGCAGGCATCGGGGCGCAGCAGCATCGGGTCCAACAAGGAACTTAGAGGAACGAGCCATATGTGTCTTCCTGTGTACGCTATATACGAACCCTCGATTACATCCATTTTCAGGCTATCCCTCTATACTCTTTATAACCCTGGTGCCCGCCAGGGACGCAGTGCACATTCTCTCTCTCTCTCTCTCTCTCTCTCTCTCTCTCTCTCTCGGTGTGTGTGTTCCTGGAATCGATATACCGCTCTTTCCTTCTCCCTCCCCTCTCCCTCTCACTCTTGGGCCGAGTCTTATCCTCTTACGTTCATTCTACGGCGCTGAAGTGGAATTCATGATCGCGCGCGCGCTGCAGGGTCGTGCTTACGACGGGGGAGAGTACGGAAAAACGTAAGAGCAACCAGGCGGACAAAAGAGGAATGAGCTCGGGAGAAGGAGAAACAGAGCGAGAGCGAAAGAAAGAGATAGAGAGAGAGAGAGAGAGAGATAGGACGGACCGCGCGTATGTGTGTAATCCGGAGTTGCAATTTCTATCTTTTTTTTTCTGCTTCCACACTCCTTCCTCTTTCTTCATCTTCTTTTTTTAAAGGAAAAGTTATTCGCTGGAGCGATGAGGAACTTGCTAGGTTTGACTGAGAAAAAGGGTCCTTTTCTTTGTTATGATGATTGCGAGATTTGGTTAAAATCGCGGTTCATGCATTGGATAGAAATATAATCTCGTATAATAGAATAAACGCGATTGGTATACTTTTGCAATGGAAGAATCAGTAGAAATGTCAAAATATAATACTTTAAATCGAGCGGATCGAATTTTGCATAACGAAAGGGGATTACGAATCATTTGGATGTAACTTAAATGCTCTGTCCATCGCGTTAAATCTTCGTAAGCTTTAAAATATGAAGCAGGAGAGTATATCGCGTGCGATAAACTAAGCTCGCGCGCATCATTTACCAAGAGAAAGGAAATTCCATTTTAATATATGCAATAAATGACACTGCAGCACCTGCTTACTCGCAGCTACCTAAGCTTGCGCAAATTGTATCATCAGCTCGCCTTGTAAAAACAAATTCGCGATTAGCAAGATTAAATGGAAGCAAGCTGCACCGACGGTGCGAGAGAGCAACAATTTAAAATAAACCGATCACGTATATACGCTCGGTATATGGCCGGTCGAGTAACTAACAAAACTTGATTAAAACGAGCAGCGCGCCGGCATCCTTTTTTCCAACTCTCGTTCTGTGCTCTTTTACTTTCTTGTTAAAGGGCTAGGGAGAAAGAAGGGGGGGGGAGGAGGATACAGGGGAACGAAGCTTTCCCGCCGGCCGTTTCATTGCAGGGCAATCGTTGTGTGATGCGCGACGCTCGTTACGTATGGATTAAAACCCCCGGCTTAATTGGTAGGCAAGTGCACCGCGGCTGCTGCTGCTGCTGTGCCAAATAGCTCTAGCCGTACTCGTATTCTCTCTCTCTCTCTCTCTCTCTCTCTTTCTCTACCTCTGACTAGCAGTGTTTTTCGCCCCAGTGCGGCGCTTTTACCCCTCAACGTTTCCGCGAAAGTCCAAGTCCGTCGCGAGGGGCGCGCAAATTACAAGTCAAGTCGCACGCGCGCGAGCTGCACTGCCGCTGAAGGGAATTAAATATGCGTGCCGGTAAGCGAGCTCCACAGCTGGCTTTGGTATATATATATAAGCGAGCCGACTGAGCAATGGGATAGAGGAGAGAGATAGAGAGAGAGAGAGAGAGAGAGAGAGAGCAGAGTGAGGGAAAAGTAGAAAGAAAGGAAAAAGCGAGAGAGAGAGAGAGAGAGAGTTGAGGCAAGGAAAAAGAGACAGGCAATAATATGAAGCTAAATCGGGACACGCAATCAGCTCGTAGTGCCTTCGCTCTTTTTCCTCAGCGAGATTGGACCCTACCCGGAGAGAGAAAGAGATGGAGAGAGAAGCTTTTGCGTTAATAGAGCGGCTGAAAAGTTGACAATGCACCGCAGCTGTGACCCCGGCAACGTAAAGTTGTAAGCCACTCCGTTCTTTCTCTATCTCTCTCTCTCTCTCTCTCTCTCTCTCCCCCTCTCTCTCTCTCTCTCTCTCTCTCTCGCTCTGTCCCTTTTCCTTTTTCTCTCTACTTTCTCCATTCTTTCTTTTTTGCTTCCGCTCTTTCTCTATCTCTCTTTCTCTCTCTCTCACTCCCACGATTGTTCTTTTTTTTCCCCTTCCACATCCGCTCTGTACGTGGGTCTGTGTGCGGTCTCTCCCTCTCTCCCGCTTGCATTTGTACCGACTGACATCTTAATTACGCGCCGCCAAGCCTCGAACGATTCATATCCACTCGCTCGTTCTTTTTTACGTCGCCCAAGAGACACATTCGCTTATTAGGGACAAGCCGTTATACTGCCAGTTGAAAAATCTACGAAACAATGAAGTGCGTTTTTCAAGGAAGGCGAAAGAGGGAGAGAGAGAGAGAGAGAAAGAGAGAGAGAGAGAGAGAGAGAGAAGAGGGAGAGCAATAAGCTTTTTATGGATGGAAATTAAGCCGTTTCCCTAGAACGGTATACCTTCTTACTGGCGTAGCTTCCAAGACGGAAAAGCTCGGGCAACCAGTAAAGTTGATAGAATTAAAATTCTCAAGGAAAGGATGGTCGCAGGTGTATACACATTGATGCCATATTTTCAACACGCGCATTTAACATTCAGGGCAAAAGAAATTGCTCCTTTAAAGCCGCACTAACTGAATTAAGCTTTGAGTAAAGGCAAAAGTGTTCACGTGTGAAATTAAGTGGAAACATCCCAGAACGGTCAGACTTTAGTCAGAGTATTTCATTTCACGGCTGTTATTTTGCTTAATCGTTTGTTTTCTCAGGACACGCGTTTTTATCAATTATCAAACTAAATTAAAATATCTGAGAGATAGTTTGAAGTATAAAAAAATATTAATTAAAAAAATGTATACACAAATCTTTTTCCTAAAAATTGTATAAATAATGGAATATTGATAAAAAGTCACGTCCTTCTTTCAATGCATCACACTTTTTATTAAAATTAAAGAGTAAAATACGAATCCGATGTCATTTAAATAGATCGTGTAACATTTAAAATAAAGGTAAAGGAACCAATTACATATACATTATTATAAATGAAGTCTTTAGAGGAAAAGTACAAAACTAACATCGTCACATAGAGCATAAAAAATATTAAATTTTAAAAAAATGGGATACCTTACATGATGGAAAAGTTGGTAAAAGCTGGTCTTTCTAAACTCGTCGGTTTCTACTTACATGTATTAAGTACAGGTAAAAATCTTTTTGGGCTTTTTTTAAACGTTTGCGTCATCTAAGAGGGCTAAAGCTTTTTTCTTAAATTAAACGTCTTTCTATACTCTAAACAATGATACAAGTCCCGTACTTTTTCCGTGCGATATCAATAAGGGCCAGTGTCGGGATCCTCCTTTTGAAAATTCCAATAACTGTATTACAATATCGAGTCTTCCATACCGTTTCAAAAATATTCCAGAGAGATGTCGGGAGATCAAAGCAAAAGTTATCTTTGATATGTGAAGTGAAAATACAATTAGAAAAATATCTGTGTCAAATAATTTAATTTTTTATCTGTCATTCTATCTGTACTTCATATAAGCTAAATTCTTTATAAATATAGTAACTTTAAAAAAATACATTTAAAAGTTAAAGCGCTTCATAAAATAAATACATATTATAATTATGTTTTAGTTGGAATAGCCCCTATTATTTGAACAATTCAAAATTCCTGAAAGTAAACTTAAAGCTATTTTCAGTATTACAAATATTTTTATTTATTGCAAGTTTCTTCTGTCAGAATATAGATCTAATAATTATCAATCAACAATAAAGACAATAATGATTGAAAATAAATAAATGTACCTTGGGTATAAAATTTTATTTGTGAGGTTTTATTTAATAAAAATATTTCTCCCGCTTGTTTTCATATCACTAAATTTTAAATAATGTGCTTATAAAGTTATTGAAAAAATATATGCAACAATCAATGACTATTTTAATTATTCAAATTAATCAAAAGTAATACTAAAATTTTCAAGATAATGTGGCTGCTACTTGATAAACATATTTTGCCGAAGAAAATTATATTGTTAATAAAACACGATACTTTATTCAAGTTTACATATGTAATACTAATAATTATAATAAATAATATCCCTTAAAGAAAAAGTATATAGACTTTTTAAAGTAGATAGATATATTTGATTCATTTACTGGAAACACTCCTTCATTTCACATTTGCTCTAGCAATTTAGAACGTCAGTGTTAATCTCTGACAGTAACCGTAAAATCACCACTCGCAGACTCTGATACCAGGTTTATCAAATCAGCTCATACGACTTAATCAAATAACCTGATTGCAGAAACATTTTATGATATGAAATTAAAGGAAACAGAGAAGCTTCAATTTAACGGAAATGATAAATAGAATACTGAAACTACCGCCACACTTGTTTATTTCAATTACTTGTGCACATCACAGTAAATATTAAATAATATCTTGTTGATACGAAATATGTATAAAAAAGTTAGGTTCTATGCTAATAAAAATATCTATACTATGGTTAGAGGAGCATAAAATAAACATATTCTAATATTATATTTAATCAAAGTAACCGTGTATTCACTCTGTGATGAACAAATTATTTTCCGATTGTTTAGTATTAAGTATAATAACAAACGCGAATCAAAAACACGAGAGGCGCAGTTTTTCTCATAAAATTTATCATCATCATCGAGCTATAATAAGTCTTTTCCTATTCCACTTCAGATGGTATAACAACTCACTTTATGGAGCCTAAGCAAACCGCTCTTCAAACGTAAAAGTCAACTGTAAGATTTAAGAATTCCAATAGACGGCAACAACGCGCCTCGAATGAATACTACACACAGAGAGTAAAGTGTGCCATCGCATCTTGTAACTTTATTTCCCTTTTAAATTGTGAATAATCCGCGAGTTAGCTGAAAACCTTCAGCTGCAACTGTTGCAAAAGAAAAACCAATTCTCGTACAATATAATTGAAAAGATGAATGTATATAGGAGCTGCGTCAGAGCTGCTTTGATCCCCGGGCTAATATGTTTGTTTTCCAATATCCCATAAATGGAAAACGCGCGCGCGCGCGCAAAGGAAAAAAATGAAAAAATTCTATATAGCTCCGGCAATGATAAATATCAAGAATTGAATTGACGACAAATTTTTTTTTCTCTCTCTCTCTCCCTTTCGCTCCCGTGCGCCAACAGCAGCAACGTCGGCCGTCCATCCGCACGAATAAGTCCGCCAATCGAATCCACGCGCCGGAACTGGGCGTCAGACTACTCTCGGCCGCGCGCTCGCGAGTTCCTTCCATTTTCCGCCGCAAAAGAGAGATAGAGAGCAGAGCAGTGAGAGAAAAAGTGGATGAGAGAGCGCGAGAGAGAGAGAGCAGCGACGGCAGCGGCTAAGTCACCTTGCATTCGTAATAAACTCGATTCGCCGTCGGCGTTCGCGCTCTACGTCGGTAATTCGATTCGTGCGCTCGGCCGTGCAAACCACGTTATCCGTGTTAAATCTTCGCCGCCACCGCCGCCGCCATCGCCGCGACGACTACCTGCGCGACGCAGATTCTCTCCGCGTGCGAATCTAATCGCGTATATATATCCTTATACGCGAGAGAGCTCGCTGACTCTCTCTCTCGCTCTCTTTCTCGTTCTCGTCCTTCGTCTGCTCCGCACTCGAGAGGCCAGAGCAAAAATGGTGGTATAATAGCAGTCGGCGAGCTCCCCGAGCTAAGCGCGCTCGACTTGCGGAGAAAGAAAATTATCTCTCTCACTCTTATTCTCTGCCTCTGTCGGCCCTCTGGCCTGTCTCGAGTACGCATAACGGCCGCGAGAGATATAGAAGTTAATTTTTCGCGCGCTCCGAGCCCCGGAAAAGGAGGTCGACGTGAAAGCCGCCCGTTACGAAATTCGAGTTTTTGAAAAATTGAAAATCTCGTTGCTCACGTAGAGATGGGTAGGGGGAGAGCGAGAGAGAGAGAGAGACTGAAATGTTTTATCTCGGAGTAACGTGCCCGGAGCTCTTTCTTGCGGATGTATATATTCTTCAAATTAAGAGTATTCGAGCTTTGTTCTCTCAATTAATCTTAATGTAACGGGGGGGAAAAAAGGCTGAACTTTATCTCTCTCGAATAATCAAAAGGAAATGGAAATACAACATAATAAATGAGATTCTATATCGTGAACAAAACCGGAGCTACATTAATGTGAGTCCTAAAAATCGGCATGAGAGAGAATATACGATAAATTTGAAAGAACGAAAATGTTGATTAGCATTAATAAGGAAATAAAATTAGATTGGGCAAAGATTCGTTTTTTTTTTTTTTTTCATTTTTGAAGCATGGAAGGATAATGTATTGATCGAATTTTATAGAAAATACATTCTTTTACCGGAATTTTTCCTTTTTCGTAAAACTCCCATAGTGACATTTATTTCAGTCTTTATACCGCAAAGAGGATCTATCATTCAATGTCTGTAAGCTTATTTTAAACAAAATATTAGTAATATTCTTTGCAGATGATAAAACTAACAAAGACGCATTGTTCTATTGACATTTTGCTCTTCTTTGATCTGATGTTATGTTATAATAGCAAGAAAAATTATTTATAAAAAATAACGTACTTTATATTATATTATAACAGTGTGCATTTCAAAATATATTCTTATACGCATTAATACTTTATATTTTTATTTACTGAAAGTACTTTTTTGTATTTGCGCACAAATATTTATCTCTGCCTGGACGTCATGCACCATGGCCAAAAAAGAAAGATAAAACTCTTTCATGTAGATTTTAGTCGGTAAAGAGTTAGTTTTTGTTGCATAAAAATAGATCGAAAGAGCATTTTAATGTGAATAATTCAATTTATAATAACAATAAATCCAGATATCTAAAATTGAACACCTATTTAAACATCTGTTTCAATTAAATTAAAAGACTGATTACATTAAAATCCATTCAACAAATATTGAGATACAAAGAACACACGCGTACGTATAAATGGGCAGTAAAGAGCAATAAGATATGTTGACTCCTGTGATCTCGAAAAAAGTTTTTCTTTTATATTTTAAAATTTCCTTTTTATGTATTCAGAGCTTTTTCTACAAAGAAATGCCAAATTTATTCAATATGTCATATTCCGTATTCGAAAGCACTTAAGAATAATTATACAATTGTCTGAAACATGAATAATTCTGCAGCTATTTAAAACATGAATTTTATGTAAATGATTTTATTAAACGTGTACACAAGTCGATTTACTAATTTCTTACTTAAATGCCATATGTATATGTATATGCACAATGTGATTAAATTTTAATACTGTGAATATTAATTTAACTTTGAAGATCATTAGGGAATTTTACAGTTTTCTTAGTTCCTGTACATATATTGAGTTTTTAATTAAATAATTTCGTCAGTATATTTTTTAAGCAAATCTTTTTTAACCCTTTGGAACCCAAATTATTTTCTAACGAGAAAACGTTTTCAAAATAATTCTGGTATGATTCATTTTCAAGTCAATTTCTGTAATAAAACCCTTTGCGATATGTGGAATGGAACACTTTAATCTGATACATACGTTTAAAATATAAACATTTGAGTATGTTTCACGTAATTCTACAAATACCAAAATGATTGTTGTCCATTCCAATGTACATTAGGTCTGAAAGGGTTAATATCACTTTAACGCCTTTGCTTTACGCGCATTAATTTCATTTGCCATTTTAACGATACTATAATTTTATTTTCATTATTCGATATCATATTAATTTAAAGAAAAGCATCATGCATTTTTCAGTGAATCCTTTTGTACAGTGCAACATTGAGCGTAAAGGAAAGAACCCAAACTCTTCCTAAAACATGTATGTGAACAAGTGATAAAAGTGTTGACAGTGTGACACGGTAAAGAACAGCTCCAATGCAAGAACATGATAACTGAGAGCTCATTAAATTAAAAGGCCAACATGATATCGACCATCGCTGTTCTAATCTGTTTGGAGCTACTGACTATTGCTGGTGGACAGCGCGAAAGATCCAATAGCTTTGAAAAGGAGCCGATGCAGAAGACGGAAATGGACATTCCTAGTATGTATATACTCAAACCTCGATTCGAGTTCATAATAATGAAAATAATATATAGTTATAATTGTAATCCAAATCGATATCGACACTCAAAAACCGTAATGCCTCGCGACTTAGCGCCTTATTTCTGCAATTCCAAAAATACCTGCACTATACAATACTATTGTACTTAAAAGGATTTATGCACAAGCCAACAAATATTTATGGAAGTAACGCGTATATATTGCTGAAAATTTGAGCGGATTTAAACTCCGGCTACAGAATTCATCGAAATTCCAATTTACTCCTCCCATCTGCACCGTGAAAATTATATAACGCTCTCGGATTATTATACTTCATCACTTACACGCCGAGAGGGGAAAAAACGCGTGTTTCAATACTTATTGATTAAAATATAAAATCAAAAGAAAGATACAGGGAAAGCCATAATACAATTATATTATGTGCGAGTAGCTTTGATGAGCGCAGATTGTGCAGTGAACGAATATTCGTCGGGAGAGACGATATAATAAACAAGAGTATAAATATAAGCATTATGCGCGCGATTCCGAAATACGAAGCGCAGCGACCGAACGAAACGCACGAGAAGAGAGAGAGAGAGTATCGCGTATCGCAGGCGCCCATGTTTCATTTCCCTAATGACATTGTGCCCGACGCATGTACAGTTTTAAGTCAGCTTCAATTCCAGGTATATTTCCTCGTATATAGCGCGAGTCGCGAACGAACCGTATAATATAATATATAAATTTACAAATTTTACATCCACGAGCTGCGATCGCGAATCATTCTTATCGAGTACAAATGCGTCCGGCCATCGGTTTTGGGCTCCTACGGAAAACTTTCCATTCCCCTCGCCCATAATATACTTGGGTTCTCTCTCTTTCTCTCTTTTGTGCGCGACATCGCGCAGAGGTGCATAAGTAAAAAGTCGCGTCAACTATCCAGCTCGTCTTCGACGGTAGGACGGTACTTTTAAATGGAAAGCGTGTACGCGCAGCGGCCAAATATATACGCGCCGGTATATAGGGGCGAACTTCCGAGAGACAAATGTCACTTCTTCTCACTCGGTTTTTGGGACAATGGATCTCCCCCCACTCCTCCCCCCAAGAAGTGGGTCATCGAAAGGCTTTATCAGTGATCTATACGGTAGCGCGACAAATATAAGTGGATTCCGATAGTTGGAATTTGGCGCTAAAGAGCTCCGAGAGTCCTAGCGAGATAGGGAGTGTGTGTGCAGCTGGTATATATATATACCTATTATACGGAGAAAGGCAGTGAGAGAGCGCGCGGGCGACTGGTTCTCTATAGACGAAGTATAAAAGAGAGAAAGGAATATGATAAGGGAGAGAGAGAGAGAGACAGAGGAAATAAGCTGCGCCGAGGCCATTGTGCGCCATCGCATTCCCTGTCCTCAAAAGCGATTTCTGCACCGAGCATTTTCCGCGAGGACGACGCATAACGCCTCGCGACGGTCTTAAGCATGTCCCAAACAAATCAAGGCTGAAGAAAAGAGTCGAGGACGCGGGAGATAACGAGAGGCAGAGGAAGACCGGCTGGGCGGAGAGGAGGAGGAGGGGAACAGGAAAACCGTGGTATGCGCAGTGGCTCTTGAGAGACAGAGCAAAACTATACGCATAAGCCGGATGAGTTCGCGGCGGGACACTCGAAAAGCGGACATACAATGGCTTCCGGAAACTCGGGGGGGTGGCCGTCCAACGCCAGGAGTGGGGCGGGACAGGGGGAACGAAGCTCGCGCGCAAACTTCCGACCGACCGACCGAAAGAGCAAAGTATAGCGTAGTTTCGGATTTGGCAACCCTACCGGCCAACTCTCTTGGTCGACGGCGAAAGAGCTGGCGCCTCCTCGCACGCGCGAAAAAGGAAAAGAGGATTTGCTGCCCCCTCCCAGTTCCTCTCTCTCTCTCTCTCTCTCTCTCTCTCTCTCTCTCTCTCTTTCTCTCTCAGTGCAAGCTACCTGAAAATCGCTTTAGCCTCGTGCGGGTTAACTATCGAGTTGACGATAACCTCGTTGTTAAAGAGAAACCCATAGACGAGGGCAGCAGCCCCCCAAGTAGTCGTGTCGGACGTTGCACAAGCTCGCCAACTCGCCTGCCTCCTACACACGTATACACATGTAGAGAAGGGTTCTTGTGCTCGGCGTTGATTCCGAACTGCTGCTGCTGCTGCTGCTAGGGACGCTGATGCGCGGTAGTAGCCGTGGGACACCCGAGGAAGAGCTGCTACCGAGGGCGACGGGATTAACGATAACTTGCTTGACGACGTTGAAATCAACATCGGCTTGGCCGCTTGTCTTTACTAATTTCGTTGCGGCGACTCTCTCTCTCTCTCTCTCTCTCTCTCTCTCTGTCCTATAGTCTGCGTCTCGTCGTGTTTACGTATATATACGCGCAGCAGCGGGAGGGTGTTTGCGCTCCGGCGAGCGAGGAATTGTGGCTTCGCGCGCGAGTGAAGAAGAGCTGCGCTGCGGGAAAGTGAGTGAGAGAGAGAGATAGATAGATAGATAGATAGATAGATATCATTTATTGCATATAAATACAAAAAGTACAATAATTTATAAAAAATAAATCCTTTTTCTTCTTTATACAATAGTAATTAATTCGCATTTCTAATAAAACTTAAAACTTAAAATCAAAAATATTAGAGAGAGAGAGAGAGAGAGAGAGAGATCAGCGACGAGAGAGTCATGGGATTGGGAGATTTTTGTTTCGAAACGGATATATATATATATATCAGCTAGTGCGGTATTTTATGCAAATGCGTATATTTTGACTTTTAATTAAAATTCCGGGGCGCGAGCTTTTAATTATTGCCGTTGTATAAATGCAATTTACGATTGCGACGATACGATGAGATCATTATCAGTTAGCTTCAGATGCAGGCGTCCGATAACCCTGGTTTGTGGCGATGTGTGTGTGCCGTTTGAATTATGAAATAAAATTTTTCGAGATTCAGCATTTTATGCGGTTGGCTTTCGAGTACATTTCAATTTGCTTTTTTATTCATAAATTGTATTTTTGACAGTTTACGTGCATCGACTGTAAAACGTTATTGTATGCAAAAAGCTTATCTTATTCCATATTATACTATTTACAGAGTATAGCAAAAGTAGTTGGGGGATAAGAACGTTCACGTATATATAGGACGCGCGAATGAAACTATAAATTATACTGCCTATAGTGGGTATTCTCACATTTATAGGAATAGTTGTAAACCCTGTAATAGGGGTTAGTATACCGCCAATAATGACAGTTCTCCTTAGCTAAGGGCTCAATAAAAAATCTTTAACTACAAAAACTTGTTCTAGCCCTCGGTATAGCTGTATATTCACTAGAATGATACTACTTAGATCTAAATTACCCAAAGTCCTTAAGTAGTGAACTTTCGAGATGCTAAGTTTCCTTACATAACCAAAATGTGCGATAAGAGTGTTTAGCGCTCATATAACATAATGGAATCGTAATTTTCAATAATAGAATATCGATGCACTTGGTAAAGAGCCGAGTTCTTCATATATAATACTGTGGTTATCAATTTATTCTATGTATATACTCATCGAGCTCAAGTGGTAAATGCATTACTGCGTAAATATATTGATTATTGATATAAGAACGTAATTTTTAAAGATAAAGTATGTACAATGATTTTTTAGTCGAAGGGATAAAATAAAATTATAACACCGGCATTATTAATAAAATGAATTTACTGAAAGCCAAATTATGATTATTTTATAATATCACTGCAGTAATATCATGTGTAATAATACGCATATGTTAAAGTTTAATATTCGATTGAATTTTACATTTCATAAAATTTTACGTAATTAAAAATTAATAATAAAAAATTTGTCAAACTGCGGAAATATTACATTATGTGTATAATTTCTCAGATTTCTCAGAATTTAGAGAATAAATATGATAAAAGCCGTGTTACGAAATTCGGATTTACATCGCATCTCTAATTAAATCTATTTGTAACATATTTTACAAAATCTTATATTTAAAATAATTTCTCCTCGCCATACGCAATTAATCGTGATGTTTTAATCGACTAAAATCAATTTCTTTTATGGATTTCACATTATTGAATTAATTTAATTTATGATCGGTCGGTATAATACCATCTATATTAGAGCTTCGTACCAGCATTTCGAGATTTATTCATAGTAATTTCTGTGACATTAGACCCGTGAACTATGTGGCGGGATAATCAGGAACATCGTCACAGGATAATCACTACCAGGTCCTGCGAATATCCATATATTACACCAGCGGAGCAGTTTAACGTGACATGGCGTATCTACTTTCATCTCGTTTCCCCGATAGAACAAATAGAACACGAATTGTAAATGCGCACAAGCTGAACCAGCCAACTTTACGTTCGACTTTTTAATCCGGCTTGCTTGGCTGTACAGCCGACCCAATATATTTCGATTCCACTGGCTTTACCTCGGTTTACACTCGAGAATCGATACCGCAACGTTTTCCTTATACTTTAAGATCCCGCGAGCATTTTTCCGTGCCCTATTAGTCATTTGACCGAGAGCAGAGTCCGCTGGAGAGCATCGGCTTTCGAGTGCAGACTTGCTTTCTTCTTCTCCTTCTTATTTTTCCTCTTCTGCTTCTCCTACCGAACTGATCTCATTCTTTCGGGGTATCACAACAAGCTCCCTTTCTCTTATATACTGCATGTATACCAGAGCCGGAACGCTCTCCTCGCGACATCCCAGGCGAATGTTTCCAGCCACTGCGGTGCGCTCGATTTTTCCTCCAATACGACAAATCCCACAAGGAGAGCTCGCGCGAGCGCCTCGTCGTAGCCGCAAAAGAAACCGGATGGAAATCCGCATAAATATTCGCTGAAACGCTGAAGTAGAAAGGCTATATGCGCAACTTGGAAAATTCTGCGCCCGCAGATTTTGGATCTGCCTGCTGTATATATGTGTGTGTGTGTGTGTGTGGCTCGTAAATAGTGACGCGAAGCCGATGCATGTGCCACTTCCTCTCTTTCTTTTTTTTTCTTACATGCACACAGTTTCTTTGCTCCGCGGCTGATACAAATAAAAGTGCGAGCGCACTCCGAGATGATAAGTTGCTTCGCGAGCAATTTGGATCTACCGTTTCACATTGCAGATATTCGGTTTGAGAATAAGTTTTTAATACTTAAAAGTGATGTATGTAGGAGGTCGCGCTAATTGAATATTTTATAATTGTCGAGTTGCGAACGTATAGTCCTTTAATAATTTTAATTGAATGCGTAATTATGCTCGCGCACGACTAAATATTTAACGAAGCAATTGGTTATATTATACCAGCGACTAAATATAACAAACTGAAACTTGGCTCATTATTGTTTATTTTATTACCAGCAACTTAGGAGTGTATTTGTGCGCGTGAGATTATAATTTCGCTTTCTGTGCTCTACTCGAATATACCCACTAACAGATATATATATATATATATATATACGTCTAATCTCATACTCTCGTGCGTCTCATAAAATTACATTCGATCCCATTACAGAATTCGCGCCTCCTCGACAGAGACGTTTCGCTTTATTTGCTATTCATATATCTTTCGAATAATGTTATCTCATCCTTTACTCGCGAACTTTTCTTATTTTCCATCCGTTCGTTAAAAATTTTTGCACTAGGTATTTTAAAATGCAAACAGTTCGCACTGCTTCACGATGAATATTCACTATTCAAATTTCCGAGCCTTATTGCGCTTCTTCTTTTAAACGGAAAGCGATTGTAGTTTTAATAAACATTAAAGCAGTGTATATTATTATTTAAATTTTCTTGAATAAATCAGGTTCTCGAGAACTTAAGACACTCGCGTTAACCGACATATTGATATTACTGTGCGCGACACTTCTTACGTAGCAATTTGTCAAAGATATTTCAATGTATATGCATTCATCTTCTGGTGCTTGAGCTGCCGTTCATGTCACGTATATGGCAGCTGCGCTATCTTGATCATCTATTGTTGTCGTCCCTCTTGTGCCGCCATTAACGCAGACTATTTTCTAAAGCGAAAATTGTTCATTTTATTTTTATTTTTTAGCTATACATTTATCCTAATAAGCTTAACTAACACTTATACATTGTTCTAAATACTACTTCTAGTCTTTTAGAAAAAACGTTGATGGCTTTTAAATTTTTGTTGTTGATTCAATGAAAAGAAAAAACAGATACAGTTAAATCTGTCGCATTTCACAAGAATTTAAAACCAGAAAACAATGTAATGAACGGCTTAAACATTGTAAATCCTCTACGGCTTTGCATTGAATTACAGCTGTATTTTTCGATGTTACGCGAATGCTTTTTCACCCGCATTACGATTTCACTGATTTAATGTACAGTTGAACCAACACGAGAAATGGACAGTATTGATTGCTAAATTCAGCAGAATATTTCAATAAAATTGTCGGTTCGGTGGAAGAAGGCCCCGTGTAAAATTTCAGTTTGGAAAAGGCCCTATCTGAAATTTGAGTTTGGAAAAAAGGCTCTATCTGGCGAGCATATTTTTTTCTTTCAACTTTAAGTCCGTAGCAACGACACGGAAAATTAAAATTATAGATAAATGAATAATAATTATGGGAATCTTACTATAATATTATAATATTATTATTTATTTATAATTTGAATTTTCCGTGTCATGGCTACCGACTTAAAGTTGAAAGAAAAAAATATGCCCGTCAGATAGAGCCTGCTCCAAACTCAAATTTCAGATCGGGCCTTTGTCCACTGAACCGACAAAATGTAAGCTAATTTCTTTAAATATTTACGATTAAAAGAATAAGACAAACGAATAATAAAGACGATATTGATAAATACATACAAAGTGCATATGTTAATCTTTTGAGCGTCGAAAGAATAGTATATTATGTACCAAAGGAGAAAAAAACTCGCCTTCGGCTGGTGTTTCAACTTACACGAGTTCTGACTGGCCAATTTTTCTCCCGTGGTGCATATACTATTTTTCCTCATACTGACGCCTAAAGTGCATCTTTCTCTTCGGTATCCGGGCGGAAAATGCGTAACTTTATGCACTGGTACAAGGAAAAATAGATTTTAATAGCAATTAGAAGAGTCATGTGCGACTACTCTAATAAATTAAATACTTCAATTAAGGGAAGCTATGATAAACATAAGCGCTGTTTGGAGTACCTACTTCAACATTGTGCAGTATGCCCGACTAGGTTCTATTAATCAAACATCAAATAATAGTACTTGACTATAATACTTATAATGGATATATTTGCAAAGGATTTTCGCACTCGAATCGATTGCCACTAACAAGTGCTACGATTCATCAAACCGTAATAATCTAGAGCGTCTCTTCACCGCAAAATCATAAATAAACCGATAATATGAAATGAAACAAAAGTAGCTATCAACTATTACACAACATATACTCAACCTTCTCTCTAAATAACAACGATTCATCCTTCAACTTTACGTATATGCAATATTACATCGGCTTAAAAAAAAAGACAGACTAGATGCGAACGAAAAAGAAAAACGAAAAAACGAGTCGCACCAGCTCGTTAATCCTTTTGAAGTATTTCCTCGAAACAGCTTCACGAGCCATGCGCGCGCGCGATATAAAATAAAAACCTCGCGCGAGACTCCCCTCGATCCCACCGGTTAATTGTCAACAAGCAACTAATGCATTTTCAAACACCCGCCCCGCGCATATACACACGCGGAGGAGGAGGAGATACGGGTCGACTGTGCGCGATGACGTGCACCGCGCATTCTATACATATACATATATCTAATATATATACCGAGAGGCACAAGTACCACTCGACACTGCAGCAGCTGCCACCGCGCGCGCGCGCTCACCTTTGTTTCCCTTTGATTTTTCCAGCGCAGCGACGGCAGCACATGTGCACGCGTGTGTGTGTGTGTGTGTGTGTGTGTGTATTAACAATGAAGCGCGCTCGGCCTCGGAGTATCGTCGAAAACAACAAATGAGTGTTTAAACGATCCGATCGTTAACTCGTGGAATTTCGCACGCGCGCACCCGAGAGAGAGAGCGGCTGCCGAACAAAAAGCCCATACCCCGGGGTGTTGCGCAGCGCTGGGACGAACCTGCTTTTTGGACATGACAATGCCGCGATGAATCTTCGTCCCTCGTACCCTCTCCTTCGTCAGGTTTGCTATATTAAAGGGCAGCACTCGGCAAACGTTAATGTAATTACTAGGGCGTAATATTGCGAGCGCGTATAGGCGCAGCTTTATTATGTATGCGTCGATCAATATAGGATGAACCTGAGCCCTTCGCTTGGTTCGTTGTCTTTTATTATTGAGTAATAGCGAGGATGACTCGTATAGGATGCGGAAATAAAGGGCATTAAATATAGTTGTGCTGATCGGTGAATGTGGGTATTGGCTAGTCTGTGCGTGTGTGTAGTGTCGATTTTCAATTTTCAATTTTGATTAACGTGTGCTATGGATCATGACCTATTTACAGATGCTTTTTGAAACTGCATTAAATCATTTTCTATGCGGTAATATGGGTTTATTGAGGATTCGATGTAAGCGTTGATTTTAGTAAAATGCGTGTAAAAGCTAAATTAATTTCTTTTCTGGTATTCGAGTAAAATTTTAGCAAATTACTCATCTATGATTAATTTAGAGAAAGCTTAATTCCAATGAATCGAGAGTTGATTTGAATGGAAGTTCATCTATTGAAACATAGAATTCGATCCCTTTCGTTGAATGCTGTATCCTACTTTGTTACATCAATAAAATTCCAGCAATTTGTTGGCAAAATGATATTTTACTAAAAATGTTTGATTTTTAAATGTATTATATAGTTTAAAGGATGTACTTGTCATGTGCAAGAGGCAGCAGATTTAGTCAATTTAAAACTGGCCAAGTATGATAGCCTTAGAGCCATAAAAGTAATGCTATAAAACAGAGCAGAAAGTCGGTCCTATCTTATAGTCAACGGACATGCAATAAAAAAAAATACATTAAAGCTTTTTTTTACATCTACTTGAAAAATCTTTTAACAACAAATTTAATGCATTTTTAATTTTAAAAAGGGAAGAAGCTTGTTTTAATGTAATAATTAATTCTGAATACGAATCTTTAATGCGTAGGTAAAAGAAACAAGCCCCATTGAGCGTTGATAAAAGTATAATACTGAAAATATTTAAAATGATTTTATGATACTGGGATAAAAATAGTCGTTAACTACGATAAGAAAGTTTTTTGAAGATTATACGATTATATAAAGAGTCCCGCTAACTTCTGAGAAATAGAGATAGAAACTCGAAAGAGAAAAAACGAAATTAATCTAGCTCCTCCATTAGAAGCTTACAAAGCAACAAAGTCCAAACTTTATCACGAGAATTAGAAAGATTTTTTTGAGACTTTTATTACGGATAAGTACAAAGGTAGGGCAAAATATGTAGCCATTATCCGGGGCATTATGAACAACGTTGGCCCCGAAAATTGAAAATGGTTCACATAAAATATACCCCAACATAAAAGTAAATACAATTTTAAAAAGTGGATAAAACCACTAACAGAACTGAAAAAGTACCGGCAGCAAAAAATGCTTTTAGCTCACCATATTTTAAACAAAAAATTAATGAATTAAGTAGAAAATAAGCCAACACATAATAAAAGCATAAAATTCCACTAAGTATTACTATTCATTATTATTTCACATACTGTGAGTGACAAAAAATTAATCAATATATTCACAAAACATATTAAAAAATCATATTTTATTCGTATTAATTAAATATTTGATAATATCAACCAGGTGAATAGAAAGTAAATTATATATTGTAAAACTCAAATATGCATAGTATAATAATTAGATAGAATAAAGCTTGGCGAGCTTATAAAGTGTAGATTACCAAATTTCGGCCTATATTATAAAAGAAAGACCGCGAATAATGCAAACCGAAAATTCGTAAATTGAATATAAGCTGAAACTGTTGACGAACTGTTGTCAAAAACGAAGAATAGTTTCAAGTGCGTCATGACCCATTATGAGGAGTTCGGTAGATGCAAACCATAGTGACAAGCTAACGAGTCGCGGTCATCAGCGCGTCACTCGCTATGTATTAAAAGCTCAATCTATAGCTTGCACAAAATTCTATTACCCAAACAATTTGAAAATAAACATTTCATATAGTGCATCGTAAAAATATGCATTAAAATAAGCAAATGAACGTACGAAAAGATACGCACACAAATAAGTTGTAATAAATAAATTAGGTTCGATTTCGTGCAAAATTAATATATTCACAATAAATCGAGATAATACAAACAATGTAACAGAAATTTCTCGGTATAGCGATTAGCGCTCGTTGCTCGGGTTGTAAAAAAATTATCTCCCGCCTGAGTAACAACATTATCCGTAATTAGCGTTTACGCGCACGCGCGTCCAGCATTTTCCGGTAAATCCGAAAATGTATGTCATTAGTGGTATATGCAAAATAGGGTAGGCGATCGGATTAAATATCCAACAAAATTATCATATTATTGTAGCCATACCCCAAAATTCACGTGCCAAGGTATGCAACGAAGGCAATATAGGTAAAATGATCGGTATAGCGCGCTACATCCCTATTGTACGACTGCCACTGCATGATCGGAAGATCCCAGTATGTTACATTTACGCGGAACTATTAATCAACCTCGCTACAGGCAGCCGATGGTGGAGATTGGCCTTTGATCGCGCCGCGGTGGGTAATGGAAGGGTCATATAAGTCGTGCGCCAAACCTGCCTAATTGTGTTTCATTCGTCTTCGAGTGCATTGGTGTCAGACGCAGTGTTGCGCCAACTAAGCGATCGCATATAGAGGCATCTATGTGTATGTATGTGTATCGATTCTAATTGCATCGCGTCGCCTGCGACTGTACATACAATACGTGCCAGAGACATCCGGTTCAGTCTATATCTTCGTAATTTGACTGGCGCATCGACACCCAAGGATCTGTACAGACGTGCAATTTCACTCCCTTCTAATTCATTGACACCCCCTCCCCGTCCCGTCCCTCCTCCCGCCTCTGCGCGAGACAAACATACTAGAAGAAGACTAAGCTGGGCGCGATTAAGATCCAATCTACGCGTATTCCCCAAAGACTTTCACTCCCCAAACACTGTCGACTCGTTAAGCACAATATTTTCATTGAGCCGCAGCAGTCAACTATGGTATATACGCATAGGTGCGCGCGCCGTCCGCCTTTCCTAAGAAAAATAACGTGAATTTCCCTGTACGCGACGAGATCCTCCATCTAGAGCGCAAGGACTCTACTGTTTACCCACCGGTCTTGTTCCGCCTATTTTTTCTGCAAAAAACCATTAAAAATGCTCACACACAGGAGATATGTACGCTGCTTGCACAATGCACAAAAGCGCGCTCTTCTCTTCTCGTTCGGCTTATTCTTTCGGCATGTTTTTTAATAAAAATTATCAAGAAAGAAAAGAAAATATGTAACGTCTTCTTTTGATTTTATATCGCGTAGAAGGAACAATAAACATATTTGAGAGTTATGAAAAATAAAATGTGACGGTACATAATATCAACGCGAATAAAGTATATAAACAGTCGCGTTACATCGCTTTTACACGTCGTGCCGCATTGAAAGTTCGCTGAACTTATATATACATTACAGGGCTGGCATTGATATGCGGCTCGCGACATCTCTCGGAACGCGACGACGTTGAGCCTGGCTAAGGATGAAACGCGACAGAAATCGAAGAGCCGCCAATAAGCCGCGTCGCCCATCCGTCTATCAGACCCCCATTGACTTGCATATCGCTACTGGCCAGACCCATACAGCATCAGCGCTCGACTCTCCTGCCCTCTCTCTCTCTCTCTCTCTCTCTCTCTCTCTCTCTCACTCTGTCTATGAGTGCGAACGCGCGCCTCGACTGCACGCATACTAACACACACACATGCCGCACTCGAATATCTGCGTCTAATATCGATAATCAATTGCGCAAACGTGCGAGAGCCTCTGGGTAACGCATTCACCAATGTAACGCGCGTCGATGTATATGTGTAGACGAGCGATCGTCGTTTCTTCCGTTTCATGCATACCTTTTTTTCTACTTTTTTCTTTTTTCGTTTTTTGTTTGTCATTGTTTGAATGATTGGTTTGGAAGATAGGAAATTGGGAGGATACGAATTTTTGACTGTTTTTGATCAGCAGATTTGATGATTGATTGATTTGGTATGATGCTGCAATGCAAGAACGTTTCCATAGGCTATACGGACGTTCAATGCTAACGAACCTTTTGAATCGACTTTTTTTTTATAAGTATGAATGGCGAGGAATGTATGATAAGATATGTGTTTCAATTGGGTTCGAATTATTTAGGAACTTGTTGTTATTGTACCCATGTTCAAAAAATAAAATAATCGATCAGAACAGTATTGCTCCGAAAAATAATTATAGTTCGCGTAAGTCTATCGAACTTATTAAAGCTTTCATAAAAAAAATAATAGTTTAGACTGCAAAGCAAAGGACATTTTGAAAAGGTATTTACCATTTTAAACCAAAATAAAATTCTTCTTGCACATATTTATAAGCAGTTTAGGTATAAAACAGTAAATAAAATGAACAATTTCGTTTGAATTTCTACAATACTGCCATTCATTTTTCATGAAGTTATATCATTTTAATTTGATACGCATGAAAATTCAAATAATTTATTTGAAGATTCCTGGTATAAAATAAAATAGTTTAACTCACATAATATGATTGCATACAAAAGCGTTCGAGTAAAGCGGAAGTATTCATATAATAATGTTGTAAACACACCTGCAACATTAATATAACATAAAAATCATTAAATTATAATGTTATGTTTTTCCATGGGAAATACATAACGTTATAATCGCAGAAGCAAGTTTATTAGAAACGTTATTTCTTTTTAAATAAACTACATTAATAGAACTTTTCTATCAAGTATAAATGCATATATTCAGTTTATATTATTTTTTTATTTTACTAAAACGATCAAAGTATTTAAAATGATATCAGAATATAGTCAACGTCTCTGTATCACCTGGAACTTTAAATAAGAGACTGAAATTTTTAAAATTAAAAGACCTGTCAGAGATAAAGTGCTCCGACAAATTGCAGCAGACTAATTTCTTGATGAAACTTTGAGATTTATAATTAAGATGCATACGAGATGGGCGTATTGGAAATCTTCGAATATTCCATCAGGCCCGGTCTTATCAAACTATTCAAGCTCACAGACATGTTACTGAAACTGACAGACGGCTGATTGGCTTACTATATGTATACCAGTTTATACTTATATATATATATATATAGTCTTTATATATATATATTTGTGTGTACACGGATAGACAGATATGCTAATATTCAGTTTCGTAAGTTAACATTTACAAATAAGGAAGCGCATCAAAGGAAATTTGACCAACACATAAAACAAACAGACCTTTAACGAGATTCGTGAAATTCAATCTGTGTTGGGATCATTATTTATTGTTTTTAAACACTTTCACGTTATAAATCATCAAAGGAATTATTGAAAAACGAACGTAATTATTTGCATAAGTTATTGAGAGGGAATACAATGTCGAAACGGAACAATTTAAAAAACTGTCCCTTTAATCAAAAAAGCACTTTAATTAAAATAATATATTAAATATAATTCTACAATTCGATTCGAAAAATAAGAGTAAATCTCCATATGCACCGTTAGCAATAAAATTTAAGGTAAGCTTTTTACACGAATTTTGCGTTCTGACTTTTGGTTTCTGTTAAATAAATGAATTGGACGTTGAAATAAATAACGGATTACGCGATAAATCAATTGAAATCATTATTACACGCATATCCACAGTATATATACCGAACAAAAATATTAATCAAATACAAAAGCATCGCATTAAATTTACAGTCCGCCCGCTTGTTATTCGCGTAATCACATCCAATAAAAAAAAATGTACTCGCAGTTTATTAAATCGGATAAAAACCGGTCGTACGTCAAACTCGACGCCTCCTCCACATCATCTCCATAATGAGAAAAAATGCAGCAAAAAAAAGAAGAACAAAAAGCAGTATAGAAAGGATTGAGTCGAGTCAACGGTCGCTTTTCCCCCGAGCTGTATAGTCCCCGCATTAAAGCGCCAAAACCTAGTCACGCGGGGGCTACAATCCCCGCAGCGCATTGCCGCAAATATCTAGAAGCTGTTAACCGTCGGCGGTGAGTCGGTATATAGGAGGAGTAGCACTGCGACTACTTTGCCCTCCATAGTCCGTGTGTAATAGAGCAGCGAGCCTCGAAATCTCAAGACTCCCACCAAGAATCTTAGTCGAGGAATCCCGAAACTCGGACTGACTGCTATAGCTGCAGCTGTGTGTGGGTGTGTGTGTGTGTGTATGTGTACCTATAGGTACGTCTGCATGGCTCGAGTCTGGCAGTAGCAGCAGCAGCAGAAACTCCAATGCTCCGCTTGCGGAAGCTCGCATTCCCGGAGTGCAGTCTCCCAGTATCCGATAGGTGATTATGATTCTCATTAGTGGAAACCGCGCCCATTTGCAGAGGCGAGAGACAGAGAGAGAGAGAGAGAGAGAGAGAGAGCGTGCGCGCGCGCGTTGCCCTACTCAATTAGCGCGATAACCAATTGCCGGGGACGCGGAGGTGCTTTGAGCTTCCGGTTTCCGGCTCGAAGCTTTCGAAGCATTCCGGGGGCTATATCCCTGTGCTCGGCTGCGTTCGTATTTACCCTACGCAGTGCAGAGGCCAGACACGATCTGTAGCAGCATGCAGTAGCAGCAGCAGCAGCAGCAGCAGCAGCGTCACTACCAGCTGTCCGTTCATCCGCAAAACGCCCGGCATATCTCAGTGGCAATCGCCATAACCGTCAAGGACTGTATTTGTGCTTTGTGACTTTACCTACATCACCGTCTTTACCGTGTTGGGATGCGTCTAGACAAGAGAGTGAGTGAGAGAGAGAGAGAGAGAGAGAGAGAGAGAGAGAGAGAGAGAGAGAAGCCACTCGACGCCGGGGGCAAATTACAAAACTTCGCTAATTCGTTTACGTCGTGTATGCTTGTGGAGAATCGATTTCTTTCTGTCTCTCTTTCGGGGAGAGAGGTTCGCGATGAAACTGCAGTTTTCCCATTAAGCAAATAAAATTATCGGATATATTTGAATATCTACGAATCGAATGCTTTTCGCTTGCGGCTTGTATTAATTAAAGCATCGGCCAGAAATTAATTATATATTATTTTTGTTTAAAATGGAATTTCCGGATGAATAAAAATTATATTCATCGTTTGGGGGGTGTAAAAGTTTGAAACAATGCAAAAAAAATTAAAATACGTTTGACCAAACTCGATGTTTATCTACTTAAACTCTGATTGGTATAATCCTATTATAGGTTCTGCACTCTCTTGCCTATAAAAGTCTTGTCATAACAGAAATGGATAATTAATGGTAATAATGCATAAAGAATGTTATTCGGCGATTAAATTCATTCTTTTTTTAGCTCTACCGTGTAAGAAATTTTGATACGAAGCTATATTTTTTTCAGCGTAGAAAAATAAAATATCTATAAGATACTGTGGACGTAACTTTTTTTAAATTGCTCTAGAGTTTTTGAAAAAAATTATCGACAAATATTGTTTGCTCAAGAAAAGTTCCATTTTTTATGGATTTCAACATAATTGTAGTCCCTGCCTTTTTATCTACACCTTTATTTTTTTGAAAACTAATTTTTTAATGAAAATCCATTTGGTCTTGATACAATTGTCAAACTTTTTTACCACTGTTAATAGTTTTATTACAGAACACTATTTTATCTTGTTGAAGCTTTTCCAATTAAATGAAAAAGTATTAAAACAATATTACCTCACTGTCACCTATAGTATAATTCATTTAAATCTTCATGAATATCAGATAAAATTTAATCACCAAAATAATTATACTCGAAGGACCTCAATATGGCTACTGTATGTTTCTTCTCTATATACTACACTTTTGTGCGCAGTGCATAAATGAGTATTAAATTAATTAAAACTGATAATGGTCGATTTAAATTTTATTTTTAATAAACGAATAGGGGCCGTAAATTCTGATTTCTAGCCTCATTGGATTTCAAGCTCATAGGGATTAAGCTGTACATACATATTAAACTTAGTCGGTGATTCGAAAGGTAGTCTAACGCTCTTCTGGCAATATCACGCTGCGTAAAATTGACATTAATAGTACTATATGTACGTAGACTCAAAGGTTTTTAACCTGCTTTTTACTAAATTTCATAGAAGACTGAATTACTGATTTTGAAATATATATATATATATTAATGCCTTTTCTTATTGCAACTTAGCAGAATTATTTTGTATAGAATGTACGAAAAGATTGAAAAAGTGAATTCGATGCGCGCTTTATACGCGACTATCCAATTGATTACTATTCTATGCTAAATACATTTTTCATTTTACATCGATAACTTCATTGTTTAGCGTATAATATAAAATGATTTTACGTAGCTTACCAATTGCATCTAAGAAAGGTCTGTCCAAGTACTCCTGACAAACCCCTAGGCGAATCGCATTTTAAATTTAGCTTTTCAAACGTTGAAAGCATTGTAAATTAAACTTTCAAGAATATCAAGACTGTTCATTTTTCTTATATACTCTCACTGATTTTCTTTTTCTCTAGTTCTCTTATGAAAATAGAAATAGAAGTTATTTCCATTAATATATAATAGACAATCGTTTAGAAATACGATTATTAGATATTTATTAATATGAAATATTTTTATTACATAATATTGTATGTAAAATCGTATACTGTAAAAATTCGAAATAGTAGGTGTTTTAGGTATTTGACATTATTTCCAACATTTGAAGTACGATATGTCAGTTTCTAATGAATGAAATCAAAAAATTCCGCCGAGGCTTTAAAAGTTATGATCCAGGGACGCAAAAATTACTCTAACCACAGAAAAACAAGGACGATTTCTATCCAATAGTATTTTCACTTGCAATTTTATATTTTTTGTTAAATAAACAAATATACTTTGGTAATACGTATTTTTTTTTTAATTCTGACCGCACAAATCGAAAGCTCAGTCAAATTTATATCGGAAATGGTTTGTCCCCATTTTTTTCACGTGCGATTTTATAATAAATAAAGCCGTTGAAAAAAGTAAAAAAAAAGTGTCCGTTCAGGCCTTAATGGGTTAATATATATAATATTATATAATATTGAATATAACATTTTTAGTATATCATTGGTTCTATTTGCTGTTTTCTGTTTTCTTTGCAGTTTTTATAAATAGTGACATCAGTAACTTTTTTATGTAAAATTATGTAAAACTAATTAGTGTATGTAAAATTGAGAGGAATTGTATTTTTTTCATAGTTCCTAAACTGTGCATTGAAAGTATACGTATATATATATACCTTTTGGAAGTGCCAAAAGCTGATAAAGAAGTTAAAATTAGAATGATCTTTCCATTTGTCTAATTGGCTGAGTTGATATATTAACTATACACCGACGTAAAGCCAAATTTTCAGTTTCGATCAATAGCAGACAGCGAAGAATTAAGAATGTAATCGATCCTTTTCTGAAATAATGGCTTTGAAATGTGGACCAATAAACTTGACCCATAACAAATCAATCCAAATGCAGTAAATCTTGTCATTAGTAAATCAGTGTAACAAAATAGTGTTCGAAAGCTCAAGTAGCAACACAAATGTTGTTCTAATTTTGAAAATATTCATTGTAAATAAAAGCATTACTTTGACATGTCCATCCAAAGCATAGCATTACAAGTTACAGTGTTCGAAAGCTGAAGTAGCAAAGTAAATATTGCCTTACTATTGCACTGATTTTCTATAGAAATGATATTTTCTACTTTATAAAAGGTGAACATGAAGAATTTCTACTTTTAAAAAGTAAAAATTACTCAATTCCTACTTTTTTGCGTCGATTTTTCTACTTTTGGGTTTAGAGTGTACACGGAGAACTTGTAAACTTAATTTTCAGAATAATCTTTTAAGCTTATTAGAGACAATATTTTGCGGGTCAACCTTATCACGATTTGGTTTTTACGAATACGATAACAATCCATAAAAATGTATTTACGTCTTCAAACATATAAAACTATTGCATTGGGGTTTTAAGTAATTATGGAAAACGCTATGATTAATTAAATTATAAGCAACAAAAAGAGCATATCCAAACAGTGGTAAATGTTTGAAACTGCTATTTCTGCTTAACTATTTGGCTTTAGATTAGTTGCTGTGACGATACGTTAACAAATCATAACTTCCGCGAGGGCAAAAGCGTAAGAGTGAAACGGCAGAGCGCGCATTCGTAGAGAGAAGGTATCGATCAATTACAGAGAGCGTTATTTGCAATGGGCTTTCATCATCGGCCATTACTAATATAGATGTATACATACGAGAAGGGGGGGATGGGGAATGGCTGCAGATGTACCGAATCATGTTTATGCGATGACATATGCTTAAAGCGTGTACCAGAATGCGTAGGCCGGCTGGTGCTTATTTAAACGCACTTTAAACTTGCCCACCTATTTAGCATACGCCGTGCAAAACCGACCGAGATCAATTATATGATTATATCTTCTATATAACGCGAATCCATTTATTCATTGTTTAGTGCTTGCCAATCAAATTTTACTTTGGGATTGTAGGGAACTATAATAAAATATTAAAACTCATTGCCTATATTGATAAACAAAATAAGGAATTGTATACATTTCGGGCTGACTAAACTGGAATATCTCTACTTACTGAAAATATACTTTCATCGTTTATTCACAATTCTCAATGTTATGAACGAAATTGTGATTTTTCGAGTGTATTATATTAATTTTATTGTTTTTAATCTTCAATTAATTTAAAAACCATTTCCACTCTCATCATACAAATGATTTATTTTCCATTGCAATTATAAATACGATTAAAAAGCATATACTGGTAGTTAAACCGGCTATATAGAAATAAAGCTTAAACTCAAAGAGAATAATATTGATGTTTTAATATAGAGTTGAAATTCTGTTAATATCATAACTTTTCTTTTAGGAGTACAATTTTCATACATTCACAAACTAATTGCAATGCAAACATATGATGATTTTAGAATCACTTACGAATTATTATACATAAAATATAGGATGAAAGTATCAAAGCAACTGTTAAAGCAAAACAATAAATGGAAAGTCAAACGTATAACTTGCCCTATGCTACACTTTATCTATAGCGCACCATTTGCCGAGAGACTACACAGTGCGCGCAAAAACGTTTATATTTTACAGCGAGCTAAAAGTTGCGCAGATCGAAATTATATGCGTCCGCGATTCAAAAGCATTCGACATGTACATCCCCTTTTCCAATAGGGAGTCTCATTCGCTCGCGGGTGCATTCTTTTACGAGAAGATCGTTAACCCGTTATAAAGCCGGATTCTCTCTCTCTCTCTCTCTCTCTCTCCCTCTCGCAATATACTTAACAACTGGCCAGAGCGAAGAATAAATTTGACTGCCTCGCACGCACGCACGCACACAAGACACGGCAGACTCGAGCGAGCATATATAAAACGAACCAATTTTTCCGCGCATGCAGGCGCATCGTCGCACTCCTCGCTTGCATCCAAAGCCGCCATAAATACACGGCGGCCGGCTAAGCTTATATGTATTCGTCGTCGTGAATAAAATATCGATACGATGCACATGCGCGGAGAGCCGTCAAATTGAAAAAGCCTCGCTCGCGCTTCCCTGAAGAAAATATTTGCGAGCCATTCGTTTTAAAAGCCCGGAGCGTGCTGTGTACTATGCACATCGGGTGCCGCGCGCTCGCGCTTAGCGCACATGAAACCTATCGCTCGGTCGGTCGGGCCCCTTGGCTCTTATGCGCGCCCGCCCAGCGTAAAACCGTCGGATGATGAGCGGCACTGCACACAAAACCCTTAGGCATAAATGCGGGGCTGGTATAGCAACAGCAGCAGCAGCGGGATACGCTCTTATGCGTCGGAGCACGTCGCTCGACGACGACGAGGACGACGACGCTGCCGAATGACGAGCATTATACATGTGTAGGCGTCGACGTCGAGGATATATACGAGCTCGGGGTGGGAGCTGCTGAGCAGTAAACCGTTTTTACTGTATGCGGCGAATGTACGTGAGAATTGCGCGCCCTGGCTCAAAGCTGTATATAGTCTAGAGAGAGAGAGAGAGAGTGAGTGAGGCGAACGCTTACGTAACACAGGCCCGCGTGCTTTGTTAACGAAAAGTTACGCCCGAGCGCCGAACTTTATACTGGCTAAAATCGCGTTCGAGCATAAGCGATTTAACTGCGAGCGAACGAGGTTCGAGAGCTGAACAGTCGCGGCTATTCCCGTTAATTAAACATTTAGAATGAAAATGGGCGCGGGCTCAGCTCTGAAGCAGCACACGGCACTCGAATCCACTCCACCTTCTCCCGGCGGATATGTACTTCCTCAAGAATTAACTAGCGGACCGAGCCTGTTTATTTTTAAATGATCGTCGCGAAAATCTGTATATATATATATATATATATACACACATTTTCGCGGGATTTTGGCCGTTCAATGCTGTTGAAAAATTAAACGTTGACTGTGCGCATTATTTTTTTGTCAATTAAAGGGCTCGGGAAATCCGGTTGCTCTTGCACAATTATATTTTTATGCGCGTTTGGTTTTCTTTTAAAACTGGAGGGATTATGGTGCAGTGAATATACCAAGTATTTAGATGGAGTTGCGTGGAAAAGTATATAACAACGAAATTGAAATTGTAGGAAGGCGATGGAATAGTGGCATAAAATAATGAATGCATAAATAAAATGCGAGCTTAACCATAAAAGTTCTATATTTAACGGTTGCACGTAGAATCGCGTGATCTGTCACATCTTCGTCGTAGGAAAATTTTAAGTAAGACCGAAGCGCGTGCAAAACAGATTTGCATGATTTGTAAAAAGCTCCTCTGCTCTCGCAAGGTCTCTCGCTGAGAAATTCAGCTCCTCTCCAGGCGCGTCGACCTGAGGCGAGAGAGACTTTTCTCAGATCCTTGAATATATTTCACATTTAATATCTCGCATTAAAATTCGTATGCATCAGGATTTTCTGCTAAATATCAAGTAAGATTTCCCGTATACTCTAGTAGTACATAAAATCTCTATTTTATGATTACAGAAATATATCTAGTATCTAAAATATGATTACAGTTTAATATATATGCATGCATTATGATAATCATCTATAAATTCGGCTTGACTCGTAAGAGTTTTCGCGGACCAGACATATATAAGTATTTCAGCTTCCTCTGAAGTGAATCATTCTAAGGCAGAAACGAGAAATTACACTTATAAACATGTAATCTTGCAGATTATTTCCAAAAAAAAAAGAGTTCAGAATCTGGTGAAATTTCATTAAAAAAAAATCAGTGATATCCAGTTTTGTTCGGTCGAATTTATTAGGTTTCACCGCACTGATAAATAAATCTCTTCCCAAAAAGCGCAAAGCTCTCCCGCCCCGAAATTCGAGTAATAATTTACAGGGCAGAATTGTTGGAAGGAAAAATAAAAGTGAGGCATTTTTCTTCTTGCAGTAAGCACTATCACGGTTCAAGGAGTGGCGGGACAAACGGCGTCTCTTCCCTGTGACACACAATCTCGAGATAACAGCGACGCTGTGACGATGGTACTGTGGTTTAAAGAGTCTTCCGGGGAGCTCGTATACAGGTAATTGTACACCTTTTATTCAGTGATTTTACCTACCGCGGCTGTGCTTCGTTAATGTGTATTCTCCATTTGCTAGAAATCCAAAAACATTTGGATGTGTTATATGTGGACACGTGGAATTTTCTGGGACTGAATGTAAAAATTATGCATAGTCGTAAACTTGCTAAATATATTTGTAGCTGCTTAACAAATAGTATATATAGAGTACAAGCTACCCTGGTAAAAATTTAGCCGAGTTGATGACCAGCCACTAGCCATTACCGATTATATACGCGAGTTTTTAACCGAGCTTACCCGTCTAGCAGACGAATAACCCTGTCTATTTCGCCACAATTTGGAAACACAACCTGGCTAAGGACTCGGCTATTTTAAAATTATATATTTGCTGATTAATTATAATTTATTCCATTTTAAGCTGATATATCGATATCTAATAATATAAATAAATATTATTGGTCATATAAATATACATATT
Source organism: Megastigmus stigmatizans (assembly GCA_900490015.1). NCBI lineage: Eukaryota > Metazoa > Arthropoda > Insecta > Hymenoptera > Megastigmidae > Megastigmus > Megastigmus stigmatizans. The sequence goes on along the minus strand of UELV01177749.1, from coordinate 4,842 downwards.
ACCATATTTAATTTGATATATTAAACTTAAAAATTTGGCGTTTAATGCATAAAATATTGAGATTATGCTTAAAAAAGCTACTGTCGACTCTTGTTTATTTTTGACGTTTAATCTTGACTGGTCATTACCGAGCATTTAACGATTTGAAACTCTAAATGCTGGCTAGTCGAAAGTGGCTAACGGCTGGATATAAAACCAGCCAAACTCGTCAATGTTCTACCAGGGTATGTTCTACTTATTTCAATGTAATCGATATATTGGTTAATTTCCTGAACATCCCGTACAAAAATATAATTTGTACTTATACACCGAGCGTATCCGCAAATATTCCGCTGGGAATTCGTCATCGCGAAAACTAGCCAAACTGTCATCTCATTTAAGCTTCCCGGGGGGGGGGGGGGGAGGGGATGAGCTTGGCAAAACTTGGTTGAGAAGATTTACAAACGGTAACAGATGACGCGCCACCAGAGATTTACTTTAGGAACGTGGATTTTCTGAAATGTTTACGCGCGCGCGCCGCAGCCCAAGGTGCGCATGTAAATAGAGGAGGTGGCTACGGGTACACTCGTTCGAAACAAAAAGAGAGCGCGGATAAAAAAAAGATATTGAAATACCGAGGCTATTAAATGGCGGAATATTGAGCTGGTCGAGTGTGATCCGTCACCACTTGTGACGCCTAACAATCATAAGAGGTATTGCCAATCTATAACCCGTTACGGACGGCGTGACGAACATGAACAATTAAAAATCAATTAAACCCGGCTGGCGACCTCGGCGAAACTGATTTAAATTCGAGATTAAACATTCGAAGTGCAATTGTAATAATTGCAGCCCCGGAAACGTGTGACGCAAAATTAAATTGTACGGGCCGCGATCGAAATCGCATTATAGGTATACGCGATAAAGTAATTGCTAATTTCGCTATGTATATCGGCTTCATTGCGAACGCTTTTTGTCCTTATAGAATGGCCGCGCTTATTTCGACTGTAGCTATTGCGAAGATGCGCGAGCACGTAGTACAAGATGTTAAAGTAATGAGATTATTTTTAAGCGCTTCGGTATGACAGCTCGGACGGAGCGGGCGAATTTTACGAAAAGTTATACGAACGTTGGAAAAGGAGGTTAGTTATTTTAGGTGAGGAAAATAACACGGAGGTCTAAATGCATTTTCGAAATGTCCCAACTTCCGGGATTGTGCACACTGTTTCGTAATTATTTATGTATAGAGAGACATAGCAACTGCGCATACCTGGGCTCATTTCGCAAAAAGGAACGGTTAAAATATTTATTGCTCTGTCCCGCGAAACACAATTCTCGTTCATCTTTTATCGTCCCAATGCCTACCCTTCCCCCTCCGCCCCTGACTTTTGTGCTTCAATTACTTTACGGCATACCGATAATGCATATTTCATTTTAAACTGCGGAATGTTTGATTCGTAAAAGAAATAAAAAAGTCCACCACATAGATTCAAAACTGTTGCACCAAAAAAAAAACCAGAGCCACGGCAGTCTAAATTGTATCCGTATTATACAGAAAATAGTCCATTATTACTCTGCAATTTGTACACCATATTATCCGGTCAATTATTTCTATATTTCTCAATCAAGCAATTCATAAACAAAAATAATGTCTCAATAAGTGCATCCTCGCATAAGTATACCGACTCGCAATATCCGCATCACAATGCAAAGGCCGCCCGGGAATCAAAATCCATAAAGTCAAGCCCTTCAAAGCGATCCCCATCTTCCCGCTCATAAGTTAATGTTACGCTTCGAGGATGCACGTATATAGGAGCAGCAGAAGGCACTGGCACGCGAGAGAGGGAAATGTCACAGAGTGAGGACGCAGAGAGAGAGAGAGAGAGAGAGAGGGATAGAGACTCGCAGTCAAAGCCGAAATAGATCGTTTCGCGCGGGCAAGCGTAGATTCGGTGACTGATTGAGATCCGTGCAGGAGCCGTTGGCACGAGCCTTGCAGCCCCGGTGGAGCTGCATCCCTACGACAGAAGGTCTGCGGAACGCAGGATCCGCAAGCTTCTGAGTCGCGTAAAATCGTGATCGGGTTTAGAGCAGGCATACGCGCCGCGAGGGACACATACACACACATATACGCGCGTTAGTCCAGAATCATCCACTTTGCGTTACGACGCGTTCTCCTGCGCGCGTGGAGAGATATTCCGTCAAGCTGGTCCTAATTAATAGCGACGTCAGCTGAAATACTCTATATATCCACTGCTGCGTGCGCGCGACCGAGCGCCAGTTTAATAAGGGAATAAAGCCGACGGTATTCCGTGAGGTCTGACCTCTCTCGTATAGGACGTGCTGTATATATATAGCTGTGCGCTTGTGCAGTGCTGCTGCAATTTACATCGTCTAATAGGTTCGCTACTGCGGCACTATATGTTCTTCTTAGCTGCTGAGAGGGTTTATTTCGTATTGAATGAATATGTGACGTAACGGTGACTGTGGGAACAAATGCGAATCGGGCGTTAAGCGATTCTCTTTTTATGTCTGCATTTATTAACCAGCTGCTATATTTGTACAATGCTTGTACGAAAATAAAATTGTTGCGATGCCACGATAAACCGTTTAGTATGCGGTACGCTGAAATAGGAATTATTTTGTTTGCGTTTTATTTTGTCGCTGATGAGCTAACCAATTTAGCTTACAAATTGCCTTTATAGAAATCCATTAATTTCGATTAGTTATAATTTATTGTACAGGCGTTTCAATTATCGCTGGGGATGGATTCTATGAATCGATACGCGCGCACGCGCGCTTGGTGTAACTTAAATCGAGCGTATACCGCCCTTATTCAATCCAACTCGACATAATAATTGTTATTTATTTATTTCCAATACGCGTGTTAAATCACGGCATTTATGTTATTTTCAATTAGCTATGCGTTTTATTTTCTTTCACATTCTTGTAATTAGTCGATTACCATCGGATCTAAGTAAAAAGTAATTCCACTGATTTAATACAGGCAGTGACAAATTGCATTAAAGAATATGCGAGTGAAACCAAAAAAAAAAGAACGAGATAAGGATTGAGGGAAATAAAAAAATTGGAAATATTCTGACAATAGCTGGAGCATGGATATAGAGATAACGTTCAAAAGTCATGGAAGATAAAAGACAAAAGCTCTGCAGAGGACTTGGTACAGAAATTTTTTTCGAAAAAATCGATAACGAATTTTACATACAGAAACAATAAAAGGAATATCGTAGCTCGGAGTAAAGGCATAGTTTTAGATTTTATTGGTAAAGCTCTGTAATAGTAGAAATAAATGACAATTACCAAAGTTTATTTTTTTTTCTATTGTTCGATATGAAACGTTTACACCAGATTCAGTTTGGATGCATTTTTTACAAAACTTATGACGTTAAATTGATTAGTGCAATTATGTTTTTGGTATAAAGTATGATTACCTCGTTAAAAATATACTATCGTTCACAGCTATATACTCTGAACCGATCGTACACTGGATCAGTATATAGATGGACAAGAATAATTCTTCGAGTTCAATTGAGTTCCGCAACCACATCTCAAAGCGACAAAGCATCAAACGAAACAACGAGAGATCCTCGGTTTCGTCCACGATATTCGAATAAAAGTTCGCTCTCGGTAAAAAGAGCTTTCCGGCTACTGCTGCAAACTCGTCCTTTTCCTGCAACAAAACAAAAAAAAAGTAGATTGTTTAAATATCTCGCGCAGTCTTTTCGCTTGATATCTCACTCGATTCCCTCCACGGTCCAGCATCTCTCGTCATCAACAGCTTTCCGAATTGCCCCCAAACTATCCGAAATTCTCCAAGCATTCGCCGGTCGGAATAATCCAATAAACCCGGCATTCCCAGTCGTTGTACCTGCCCTGAGCAATATCATAACGTTCCATGCTACAAGCGTACCAACTCTCTCTCTACTTTTCTCTTTCCACCTCTCTCTCTCTCTCTCTCTCTCTCTCTCTCCCGCTTTTTTTCACAACAAAACTCAAAGGCATAAAAGATTCCGGGCAGAAAAGTACTACTATTGCGAGCAGCGTATCCGGATAAAGCCTCGCGGGTACGGGAGGTAGTGGTAGAGCGGGAGCGAGAGGGGGTCGGGGGTGGGGATGAAATGCTGACGCTACCGTTGCAGGGATAGGGAAGCGCTGACTGGATGCCGCTCCACAGCCAAAGGCAACGTTAGCGCGCTACTAAATGCTTCCTCCTCTTTCTGCAACTCGCGAAACAAGCGTACTTCTCTCTCTCTCTCTCTCCCTCTCTCTATGCTCTGCTCTGCTCCCGGTTCTCATCTTACTCGGCGAGCACTACGTGGCTCTCTCGAACGCACCGACCCATTGTCATACCGCTGTCGTCTCGAGTTGAGAGAGAGAGAGAGAGAGAGAGCGAGAGAGAGAGGGGGGGGGAGGAAGGGGTTGGGGGAAGCTCGACTGCAGGCTGCTGCTGCGATACTCGGGTTACATCCATCACACAAGGTAGAATACTCGCTGGCAAACATCCACGTTATACGGCGACGATCATGGAACGACGCTGATCCGTAACATCGGCTATACTGCCGTACACACAGCAAATGCAGCTCCACAGAGTGAGAGAGAGAGAGAGAGAGAGAGAGAGGGAGAGAGAGACTCGCGGGGCTGGCTCCGCTTGCCAGCGTTTATGCCCGCGCAAACAGTCGGACACACGTTGAGGAGGAGCTGGAGGAGGACGTTAGACGACGCGATTTAGGCAAGAGCAGAGAGAGAGAGAGAGAGAGAGAGAGTGCCGCAACCGCGAGAGTACGTGTATACAGGTAGAGGATGCGGCTGTTCGCTATTCTCTCTCTCTCTCTCTCTCTCTCT
>UELV01177743.1:0-49124 GCA_900490015.1 Megastigmus stigmatizans | reverse complement strand
GAGAGAGAGAGAGAGAGAGAGAGAGAGAGAGAGAGAGAGAGAGAGAGAGAGAGAGAGAGAGAGAGACAATTAAGCAGCGGACGTCCGGTGTGCGCTTGTCTGCGTTACATATACATGTATATATACTCACGAGTCACTTTCCATGCTGGCATGCTCCGCTCGCATGTGTGTGTGTGTGTGTGTGTGTGTGTGTACGCGCCGACGCTCAATTTCACGTGGTCTACGCGCGCTCCTACGACGGCTATACGACCGACGTGAATGACTATATACGCGCGTGTGTGTGTGTGTGTGGGCCGCCTAATATGTCAAGACTCTATACTGCCGCGACGATTTCCTCTTGGCATTTGAATTTTCAATCGTGTATAGCTGCGGCATTTTGACATGCGCGACTGTTTCGCCTCTGTTTTATACCTGTTATTTTGTCACTGTAATGGTATTCGATGTTGAAAGCGAGTCCGATACATAAAATGTTCGAGATCGTTTTCGTACATATACATACGATATATAGCTTGCAAACGAGATAGGTTCATTGATTTTGGTGGTAAAGAATTTATGCGGAGAGGAAAAGCGAACAAAGATGCAGATTATATATATATATATATATATGTAAACGGAATGAATTCGAGGATTGTTAGCATATCGGACTTTGTGAGTTGCGCATGTATGTACATTCATATTTGCACAGAAAAATATTTACTTCGTTTCAGACTTTATTTTTGCATATGTATAGAAACGCTATATATGTATAATAATGTAGGTATTTATTGCGGTGTCAGGTATTAAATGGTTTAGCACGCGGTGACCGCAGCAACGCCAGCGACAATAAAACTCGGCTCATAACCGCGCGATAGAACAAAACGATTGCGGATAAATGTATATATCGTTGAGTTTTCCATCTCTTATATTCGAACGCGCAATAAAAATTTGTTAAAAGCCGCTATGATTCTAATATATAGATGGAAGATAAGATGCAATATATAAGAAAAAAAAAAGAAATAAAATCGATATATGATGCGGACGTAGCGTAAAGTACGATTTACCTTTTCAACTCTGACTTTATCCCTACATCCTTCTATACTATATATACACATTGCAACAAAAAAAAAAAGCCAATGAATAATAAAGTTGGCGAGGATGCAATACAAATATCTAACCGCACACGTCGAACCCCGTTTTGTTACAGAGGAGGCGCGCAACTCGGACAAAGGCATCCTGGTCCACTGTCTGGCCGGGATCTCGCGGTCCGTCACCATAACCGTCGCCTACCTGATGCACAAGTGCAACCTCAGCCTGAACGACGCGTTCAATCTGGTGCGCAGTCGCAAGTCCAACATAGCCCCCAACTTCCACTTCATGGAGCAGCTGTACAGTTTCGAGCGCGAGCTCAGGGACCACCGCGACCGTAGCGCAGGCAGCGCCAAGAGCTCCGCTGGTCCGGAGCAGCGCTGCATAGGCGCATGTCGTCCCGGTGGTCCCTGCTCCTGTCCCGCCACCAGTTTCCTCAGTCCCATCGACCTTGGCTTGAGTCCCGACTCGGGGATCGAGTTCGACAGGTGGGCCGCCAGTACGCCGGCCGAATGAGACGGGCAAGGGGGGACCCAGTACAAGTTTTAAGACACTTGCGTCACCGGGTCGTCCCCCCGTACCGTTCGCTCTCTCTCTCTCTCTCTCTCTCTCTCAACCTCTCTCAACCTCTCTTCCCTTTCTCCCTCACAACCACACACACACACACACGCGTAGACCACAGAGAGATGTCACACGGATACAACAAGGATGCATGCGAGCTGACACGAGAGGAGAGCCTATATATATACGTGTATGTGCACTCAGACAAGCGGTTCTTTTGTTAAGCGGCCAACGGATGCGCTGATCAATTTCTTCCGAAGGATTTGCTTTTTCTTCTACTACATACTTCCTGGATTGATTGTTGTAATATATATTTGTAGAGAGGGATCGACGTGCGTCCCGATGGGAATGTGATTATTTTTTTATATTGTTTGTTGAAGCCATCATTTTTTTTATATATAACCATTAAACTTGACTAGTTAGCGCGATTTCGGTCGAGGGTATACGTGTGCTTACGATTGTTATTCACTCGGAGAAGTGTTTCATGTATAATGCGCGAGTCTTTGAGTGATAAAGGAATTCGTTTTTAAATGCTGCTGGAATTGGATCGTCCTATTAATGTATATAAAAGAATCGTTTTCTTGATTCTGCAATTGACGGGAAGTTTATTTTTCTTTCGTCTGTACTATTATATCTGCTGTTGCCAATTTATATAGACACAAACAGGGAGAGATTTCGTTGGACTTGATGAAGCGTATAAATTTCATATTGAAACAATTTTTGTTCGAAATCCTTCTTTTACGAGTATATTGGCTTCTTAAAACTGTCTATCGTTACTGGTCACGTATAATTTGCCTTAGCAATGACAGAGATTAAGGCCTTTTGTAACAGAAGGATTATCTTGATGCAAAATGAAACGTTTTCTGAGTGTATACTTTAAGATATAGACTTTTTATGCTATGCGAAAAATTTGTGAGAATTTAGAGTTGCTCGAATAAGCGTATGGCACTGTGATTAATTTTTATTCTGCGTTTGTAAAAATGAACGAAATCTAATTTTGACGTTGAAAATGACGCAGATCTATCGATTTTATCAACACGTCTTAAAGTCCTTAAAATTATGTATTTCTTAGATTTTCAATTAATTTTAATTCGAATCACAAGTTGTATGATTCAATAAATACAACATTTTTTCTAAAAATTATTTATCTTGTAATTTTAGCTACATGAATTTCGATACGTATATAAATAGAAAAAATCAATTTGATCGGAATGACCCAGAATTATTGTAAGCATTGCCATCAACGAAATAACAGTTTTTTTTAACGTCAAAATTATTCCTTTTTTTGCCGTATGTGCGTGAATGAAGATGCAAATTTATTGCTAGATTTATGACTAGTTGCTCTCAGTTTCTTTTATCTTGTTTCGAAACTACTGGTGCTACTTCAAGTGCTTTTGTTGATTTAGACGGAAATGACATTTTTATCATATCCATCTGAATTGCTGCACTGTAGGACGTGTCAAAAGTTTTTAGTACTCGAGTCGAATCAAAGTTTAGTTGTAAATTTAATATTTTTACGCTATAGTGTCTCTTGTGTAGAGCTTTTTTAGAGTGTTTTAATGGAACTGATATTAACACTTTCGTAACATTTTCAAACACGCGAAAGAAAAATGTTCGGAAAAGGGAAATACTAAAAAAATGTCTCAATAGAAATTTGTAGAAAAATTATTTGAAAATTGACGAATTTGAGAAGCACCAGACTCTTAATATCAGGGGATTATTTTTCACATAGAAAAGAATAGATACAATTTTTTTTACAGCTGTCTAAATTTCGAAAATTTTTCACATTTTCTTACCAAAAATTGAAAATTTTTCACACTTTTAAACAGATTTTCACAATTTTTCACAAATTTTTCACAAAAAGTATTTCCATAAATGTGTAGTCACTGTTTTTTCGATCGTTTATTTTCTTATAACGAAAATGCGTAATAAACGGCAATATAAAAATCGCCTCTACATAAAAAAAAATCAATTGACTCTAAAGTTCAAAGTTTTTTACCTAAATGGCACAAATAAATGTTTTACTTATGAATAAAAATCAAAACCTTAGATTTAATGTTCTCAATGATAAGTTATATTTATAATTTCTATTTTTATAAGTGACAAAGGTTCGCTCGCTGTTTACGTTTATTTATAGAAGAGTTAGCTGGAAGGACTAAACTCGTTTTTCGGATCACACGAAAGTGATCTTAATTCAAGGGGTTAACAATTTTTCAATAAAAGAAGTATAATTATTGTGTGGAATTAATTATTTTTATCTTTAAGGTCAATTTATTATACCACGATGACGTCAACAATAAATTGACCTTGATGACTGAAATAGGTAGATAAATTAATTTTATATACTAACGAGGTTAACGTGTATATTTTTATTATATTAAATGATTTTTATAATTTTATTTTTGTATTAAAAATAAATCGCAATTCATACTTTTCCAAAAGGAAAGGTCTCAACGTATTTTAAAGTCGATCGCTCAAATAAACTTTTTTCATCCCCTCACTTTTTCTCTACCATGTGAAACAGTCGTTTTAAAGGTATCATTATTTATTTTTACTTTTTTAATTTTAGCTATTTATTCTTACACGTACTTGTGATATCGACAATTTTTTCACATATCAAGATACTTTCCTTACTTTACACAGAAAACAGATACGTTTTATGCCGAGGCGATTTTTATCTTCAATAGTTAGTCAAAGTAGCTTAATTTGAAAACAAATTATTTTTAAGAGCAAAATATTCACAGGTGTCAAACGTAACACAATTATTATATATACCGAATCGTCCGCAAGAATTTTTTTTAAAGCCGTGTACAGTTATAATAGTAATAGTGTCGGTGAGAAACAAGAAGCGAGAGTTTTGATTGGCTATCAAGGAGAAACTGGTATGTGATTGACGATGATTTTCTCGAAACTTTGCAGATAGATAAATTATTTTCTTTCGCGGAATAGTCCACTTTGACCTGATACACGCATTTATTCAACAAAATTCTAAGCTCCTGCAAATTCCAGAAACAAAAAAACAAAATTACTTATGTGTCCTGCAGTGTACCGGACTCAATGACCGAGAGGGTCGATCTTTTATCCGTCTTCAAAGTTAGAAAAACAGCGTTAGTTACTACCATGTCATCTCTTGCGAGTCAATAATCTTTCTGGATAAAGAATCGTAAGCAACAGTTCGAGATGATCCAATTATATCGGGTACACGATCTTGTTGTTCGATTCACCTCAGTGGAAATTTCGAAAAAGTTCTTTGCGATTCGTTATCCGACGACTAGCGCGTAATCTACTCTCTTTATTATTAGTGTTTCTCTACCTACACACACTGAGTTCTTCCGTTGCATTTGAATTTACATTATAATAGACCATATTACATGTAAAAGTACAATAATTTTTCTTTTTCTTTTCAAAGAGATTCAATGTATATAATATATATGTATATATTATATCAAAGAACGGTATGTACGAGAGATTAATGTGAGGAGAGATATCCGCATCATAGGCTTTCGAATAATTGTCGAACGACAAGCATTACACATTATTAGTTTCTCTTAAGTCGTGCGTTGCAACCCATATATACTTTGTATATTATGTAAAAGAAACTCAGAAATGAAGCGCATCGCAATCATTGTTATGTTGTGCGTGATACCATAAGGAGAGAGTACATACGACTGTCGGTGTTCTACAAAAATTTTTAGCAGAGTTATTATTATAATTAATACTTTGACGACACGATAAATGAAAATATATGCAATTAAATGCAGGCATAAACCTCCTCGAGTTATAATATCAAGTTGAATACATTCGTTCGATGTGCAAGACAAAATAGAATCAAGATGATAGAGGGTGAAATATTGCTGGTGAGTTGTCCAATGTATATAAAAGAGGCCGATTCGATTGTTGCTTTATGGGACTGTATAATGTATAATGTGTGTACGTTAAATCGTGCGGGAAGATGAATAGAAGAAGAAAAGAAACACCTGTACGGCGGTTACACAAGTTTCGATTTGCCAATGAGCGTAACTAATCTTCATTAATTACGAAGTCACGTATAATACCTTGAGTGTATACAAAAAAAAAAAAAAAAAAAGAAATCAGCAACCGTGTAAACGTTGAATTTAGTTAACCTGTCTAGATAGCGAGTTGATTTCCCATAACTAATACTTATTCGCTGCTTTGGATAGAGGTAACTTCTCTGAAAAGGATTAGATTAGGTTTAGTGAGCAGATTCTCTGTTTCAGCATTCCTATTTCGCATATTACACCTGTACGTTGTTTTCTTTTCTAAGTACCAGCCGCCAATTATCATAATTTTCATTCGTGAAAGATTTTTTCTAAGACCCGAGATTTTTTCCGTTCTCCTCGTCCAGCGTTTTTCAACGAGTTTCGAAAGCAATTTGTAAAGATATTTTAGTAACTTTAAGAGTTTTTAAAAGTCAAAAAAATTGAACAAAAAAAAATATTTCCACGAAACTTTTGAACAAAAAGACATCGGAATAAAAGTTAGAGTACATATTTATATGTCTGTTCTTAAGAAAAGAAAGCACGTTTCCATAAAAAAAAAGATGTTAAGTAATCGAAAGGTTTTCGACGACTTTTAGAAAAATCTTTCCACCACCGATACCGCAGCTATTTAGGAAGTAATCGCATATTAAAAACGTAATCTTAAGATGTATAACTGCAACTTTTGTAGTGCGGGACGAATAAATTATCATACTTTCTTTACAAGGGCTGTATAACTGTGCATCAAACGTTGATTCCTTGTCACATTCGTGCTACGAAAATTTCGCTTTTTTTTACACTCGTAAATGATGCGTAAAAAAAGTAATGAGAAAAAAATAGAGATCCACAAAAGACAGTTTGAACAAAAAAAAACATGATGAAAAACGAAAGTTTGTCCAAGCCTTAGGTAGAAAAACCAAGAAGTTTTATTTTTCTACATGAATCGAAAGAGGATAAAAAAAATACTGAACGTCTTCACTGGCATTCGTTGATATAGTAAAAAAAAGACGAAGAATAATCTATTTTTTATAGTTTATTACCGAGTATTTTGTTCGTTGACTGTAACAAACGTGGTTGATGAAGAAGAAAAATTCGTAATTCTCAAAGTACTTGACACGAACAGTTTTCCGAAGACAAAAATAATGTAAAAACTATGATATACCTTGTGATTTATTAGAGTTGCGACACTTTCTCGTATGTATTTTTAACCACATAATCTCTTTCAGTCAATACGAAAAAGGAGGCAGAAAAAGTAATAAGTAACAAGAAAAATTGTCCTATTTTATCTCGCAGATATTTTTGTAAAACTGAGTAGCGATGAGAGAAAACAAATAACAAAAAAAAAAACTGTAAGTGATGCTAGAGAAAATCGCCTTCAGGACATTCCGGTACAATTGCGGGCGAATGCAGACACGCCTTGCAAGACAGAATGATGAACAAAGAACAAAAAATATATAACAGATTAAATAAGTGACTTTTAATGACACAAGTATATCTCTCTCAGTGTACTGTGCATATTAATTAAAGAAAAAAAAAAGTATAGCTAAAGACAAATGCAATTTTAAGACGAAAATTCGTGAATGTAATATTGTTTCTTCGTGTAAAGACAAACAAAGTTTATATAGTAACAGATGCGTAAGATAAAAAAAATATATTAAAACGCAACCCTATTTGTTAGCGAGCTCTTCCCCGTTTAAAAAATCTCATTATCGTCAATAAGGAGCTCGAATAAGTCTAATCTTATTTTCTTGTCAACGCCCATAATCGCTCGAGCAAAATAAATTACAATTCAATTAATATCTTATAATACCAATTTCCGAATCGGTATATCACATTATATTAAAACGTAGTACTTCCATGTAATCTTTCGTTGAATTTAAAATTACGTAACCAGAATATTTCTTACAAAAAATAATCCTGTCGAATGTAATATAATTTGTTCGAGGCTGCTCAAAGTATTATGCTCGGCAAAAAAAGTTGGATTAGAATTAAAGGGCCCTTGAAGGGGCGACCCAATGAAATGTTTTAATCGGCACACTCGAAAAAATAATGCATGACGTATGTTTATGTAATAACAGATTTATGTATGTATAAGTGAGGCGCAATAATGCGAGCATGCGAGTGCATGTGTGTGCAGGGGGAAGCGCACCTAAACGAACGCCAATAACCGTGTGCGCGCATTCTTCGTTACTGTAATAATAATATTCTACTGCTACACTGTTGTCTGTTGTATGTTTACCGAAAAAAAAAAAAAAGAAATCGCGTTTGCGGAAAATTTAATCAAATACCAATTGTATTACTTAAATTATTATTTTATATTCGTCGTTGTAAATATTTTAACCGACTTTCGTTAGAAATACAACTTTCTTTACCCAAAAATTAAAACGTATACATTGATTGCTTACTAGCACCCTAACTACTTTGCTTTTATGACTTTTATAACAATTAAGAAGGATAATACCGACAGTATATATCCTTCTTCTTAATTATGTAGTTTATTTAAGTATATCGTTTTTTAGGAATTTTAAAAAAGCGCGCTTGCAAGGGAAAGCGACTATTGGCTGCCAATGCAGGCCACATCATGCGGCGCTTGCGCAGTAGCTGAAAAGAGGCCGAGAGAACATGTCTGACGTCGCACACGCAGCGTCTATTTTATGCTATTTGTTTAAAAAAGTTGTCAGCAACTGCAGACATGAGCATTAAAGAGAATATTGCATAATATTATTCAGCTGTTTATAACAACAATGCAACTTTAATCATTAAAGTATTCAGAGGTGACGGTCCAACAGTGATTGCTCTTTCAGAAAAAGAATCTGTTTCGGCACACAAAAGTCGTAGAACAATGTTCTTTTTTTTTCAAAAATATTGTGAAAAATTCAAATTTTTTAAGTCCTATGCTATTTTTAGACTTTCAGTAAAATACAATCAGTAATAATGTATGAATTTGACATACTTGTTTGGGCACCTTCACACACTATTCAGTTCTACCTACTGTTGTTATATAGGAATTCGTATTATGAATATAATATCAATCAAGCTTTCGATACATTCAAATAATTGAATTCACTTGCGTTTTTTCGCTAAATGAATCACTGTATAAGACATAAAATTCTGATGAGCTATCATCTGATTAGTACTTGTTACAAATAACTATATTGTTAAATAGTCAAACTTACTTTCTGTCTAAAAACAGTCTAAGTATATGGGTGATTTACAAAAAATTGTTATTATTGATGTTCGCATCATGTAGGGACGTTAGCCAACATTTTTTGGCTTCTAAACCATTGCAAATACTCAATTTACCCTTTTAAATCAAGCGAAATCTGGTTCGAAAGGTACTTGCACTTAATTTTTCAAACCTCTGCAAGAAATGTAGCTAAAATGTCACTACCATGGCATTATTTCCAGTCTTAACAAAAAAATGTCACTACCGCGGTAGCGAGAAACCGTATTGATAAACAAATGAATTAATTTTTTTAAACTAACAAGTAGAGTCCACACTCTCCGGGTCACGGATTTTCCTGAAACTTTACAGAGACGTTCTTTGACAAAAAACATGAGACACGTGTCTCGGCGTTAGTTCCAATGGGCCTTAGGGACCGAGTTAAGGCCCATTTAATTAAAATGCATGAAAAATCATGGTTGTCTTTAAACCTTTCACGGAAAAAAGACTGGGGTAACCGCCGCGCCAAGAGCGGTGTAGCAGCGCCACTAGCAGTAGTGTGCAGCGGCTACTCTGTTTCTGGGGTATTGGTTACCCTACTCACTACGGAGAGTTGAGATAATTTCTTTTCTATTAATTATCTCGAAACTTTACGCTCATCGAAATCGAATAAAAAATCATTTCCAATGTAAAATTGTACGCTCTTTCAATTGGTGTAAACCATTTTGTTCTAGCCTAAGCCGTTCTCGAGATATAAGCAAATCAAACTTTGAAACTCTGTTTTCGCATGGAACCTCTGGACCTAGGAAGCTGCAAATATGAAAATCGGTTTTTTCGACCCCGATTTACCTAATAACCAAAGTGCAGTCGTTTCTATTTCATTTTTGTTTTGTATCTTGTTACTGTACTATATGTATCTTGTTTATTATACTATAGCATGGGCGAATGGTTCTCCCAGAAAAAGTGAACTGCTCTCCCGCTTGAAGGACAAACAGCTCGCCGTACGCGATGATTAATAACACTAGTTGAGACAACTGCTCCCTCAGTCGTTTTTCTGTGTTACTGTAAGGCCAATATACATGACCTTACAGCTATTGAAAATTCAGATAATTTGGACGCATTTTTCAACTGAAATAAACGCTTAATTTTAAGGCCCAAAAATTAACTGAATTTTCAATAGCTCATAACTTTGGACTGAATAATGCTAATTACTCCTTATAAAATGCAAATGAAAGCTTATCATCTGTACTTTTGATACCTCTTTTGTAATATTTTCTACAATGTACATGTATTTTAATTAAATGGCCCTTATCCAGATTTCGCTTGTTTTAAAAGTGTAAATTAAGTATTTGCAATGGTTTAGAAGTCAAAAAAATGTTGGCAAATGCCCATACATGTATGACGCAGACATCAATAATAACAATTTTTTGCAACTCACCCATATAAAAAGGAGGATGCCCACAAGATTGAAATACAAAGTAGAATCTAGAGACAACGTACGAAACTTACGTCATTATTTAGTACATCAAAAGGCATTTAATTAAAAAAAAATATTTGGCCCCTTTACTTGAAGGGAAAGTTGATAAAAACATAATTGAAAATCAGTGTCATTCTATACTCGTCTGTTACTACTATGTCCGCTTCTTAAAACCTTGAAGTTTCTTCGTTTACATTATATTTATTTGGTTTATCAAAATAATATAACATATTATGCATGTATAAAGAGGAAGAAACTTGGACAGTCCAGAGAAATTGTGTAAATTTCAAACATGAGGTCTGGGCTGCTCAATAATTTTTCTCCCGCGGTGCTTCTTCTTTTTCTTCTGTTTGAAATTGTCTACGAAAGTATTTGAATAGTTCGTTTTGCCATTACCAGGTGAAATTCTCTTTGTGAATTTTTGTACTGACTTAAAATATTAGTTTTTGTTGGGACCTCGTCTACGGGGACCATGGGTCGTAAGCTGCACGAGAAAGGCAAATTTTGAGAATAACGAAAACATGACAACAAACGAAAAAAGGGTAAAACGGGCACACTAGACGAGCGCAATACTTCCTCACGGCCTGACATCCACGGAGAGCCCTCCTATGGTGCATATATATACTATCTTTACTTAAATAATCAAATTGTTGTATTCTATATTTAATAATTTATTTATTGATTCTTATTACAAGCAGCAATACTTATAAGTATAAAAGAGGAACACTCATGATATCTTGAATGGCAAAAAAGGTAATAAAAAATAAGTTAATTTAATAACTATTACTGTTATTTCTTTTAGATCTTTCTTTTAAAATAATTTGGACAAGATGCAAAAGTACCAATGATAAGAAAATTCGATATGATGGTAATTATATGATGTATTATGTAAATACAAGCTGTATCATATTATTTTTTGTTACGTGAACATATTAAAAAAAAGCCCTTCCAGACTTTATATCTATAATACATTATTTTCAGGAAATAAAACAGCTATAAGTACTATGAGTAAGGATGAGAAGCAAGACAAGATTAAAACTATATAATAGTGATGTGCCCTTTTATTGGTGTGAAGTAAATCTTTTAGAGTTGTCATTCCTTATATCACGACATACTTGACAGCAACCATTTTGTTCTTGCTTGTACTTAGAGCAGAAAGGGAAAATGTGTTCTAGCTGAAAGGCTCACTTCAAACTGCTACGTTCGTAAGCTCTTAAAATACACAAAATTAATTAATACTTTCACACAAATTCCAAAAAATGATCATTATTTTAATAATTTTCAGCACTACAGAAATGTCTAAATTCGCTTATTTCAATTACCAATAATGGTTGTACACTCAGCTGATGATTAAGTCTTCATGGCACCATCAAAGAGTACTCCGGTTATGATTCAAAATCATCACGTATACCACATAATTAACATTTTAATAATATCATGTAGTTTTATAAAAAGTATTCGTATACCGGTGTCTTCAGTAGCGTTAGGGTTAAAGACTCCTTTGAAAGGGGGAAAAAGTGCATACAAATCATTATATTCTTACACTAAAATATTTTTACTAAATCGTTAACGTAAGATCGAACAAAACATGCCGATAAAAAGGTCTATATAATTTTAATAATAAAATTATTTATTAAATATCGTTTCTTATTCTTAACATACTTACTATACGTTTCGTTTCATCTATGTTTAAAATGTTATCTGTTTTAAACATAAATTTTCTTCTTAATTTTAAATTAAATGTTGATAGAAGATTTTCAAAATATATTTTATTTATATTGTTTAAAGCGTGAAAATTTATTTATACATAATTTTTATTTACATTTATATACTTAGTTCCAATTTTTGCACATACTGATAATGTACCACATCTCTCTAATCCACATAAGATTAGTTAATTTTAAATGAATAAAATTAAAAAGGAACTTTTAAATAAGAATTGCAAGTTTCATTTATGAATTAAATAAGAAGGTTAGAGTTTAGTTTGTAAATGTACTTATAAATTTATTGAGCATGCAATGTAGTTTAATAAAATTTTCCACTTTTTAGGACTGATATTAGAAAATTTTTTATATTAATTCATGCAGGAACCGATTTAAGACTTTTTTTTTATACATATCATTTGTAATTATAAACACAAATTTAAAGTAACCTAGGAGCGACTAAAAATAAACAAATAAGGCATAAACGTTGAATTAAGAAAATAAAAACTCGACTAGACTCTCTTTATTTAGTGAAGTATCCTCTTATTTTGTTTTTCAGCGCAGTACTTTAGTATAAAAAATAACGAGAAAATATTAACATGCTTAGCTTTATCTCAATCTGTTTTTTTTTAAACGATTAAATTGATAATTTCTTTAGAAACACAGGTGAGTTTATTATGAACGCTTATATCCGTGCTTTCAGATGCAAGGAGCAAAGCGTTAACGATGTTCTCTGACAATTTTATAGTTCTTGCGAATCGGGCACGATCACTCGGATTGGACGTTTTGAGAAGAGTGCCAAGAGCAACAAACAAACGAAAGATTGCCTCGATCTCTTTGACCAATCCGAAAATATTGCAAATGACGCTTAAGACTAGCGTCTTGTCAATTAAATCATGCGTTTTACTCAGTGCCACCACTAAATTTAAAATGTACGTTGACACCGCAACCTAAGAATGAAGAATACAAAGAGAAAATTTAATACTTTTTTTCATAAAGAAAAATTGTTTGAGAAAAATGAGGAACATATTAATTTACTATTATAGAACATGTACATACCTATATATTTATAGGTATATATGTTTTATCATACACGGAAAAAAGACTGGGGAAACCGCCACGCCAAGAGCGTAGTGTGCAGCGGCTACTATGTTTCTGGGGTACTGGTTACTCCACTCACTACAGAGAGTTGAGATAATTTCTTTTCTATTAATTATCTCGAAATTTTACACTCATCGAAATCGAATAAAAAATCATTTCCAATGTAAAATTTTACGCTCTTTCAATTGGTGTAAACCATTTTGTTCTAGCCTAAGCCGTTCTCGAGATATAAGCAAATCAAACTTTGAAACTCTGTTTTCGCATGGAACCTCTGGACCTAGGAAGCTGCAAATATGAAAATCGGATTTTTCGACCCCGATTTACCTAATAACCAAAATGCAGTCATTTCAATTTCATTTGTTTTGTATCTTGTTACTGTACTATATGTATCTTGTTTATTATACTATAGCATGGGCGAATGGTTCTCCAACAGAAAGTGAACTGCTCTCCCGTTTGAAGGACAGGCAGCTTGCCGTACGCGTTGATTAACAACAACACCAGTTGAGGCAACTGCTTCCCCAGTCTTTTTTCCGTATAGCATTCAAAATTTCTTAAGAATTCAAAGCTTGTATGGTTTGTAAAATTACCTGATTATTTTTGTTCCCAAGAGAAGGCAAATCAAGAATTGATTTCAACAGTTCATTTGTGTATTGAAGGCAAAGTTTTTCTCCAGTTTCATGATTGAACATATTTGCTAATAGGCGAAATGCAAGCATTTGATTTGCTACAACTGCGTCTTTCTGTAAATGTCGTCTCAACAAGTTGAAGAGTTCCCCTGTGCAGAATTTGTCATTGACATTTTTTTGTAAAATGGCAAGACGTGCTATGTCCAAAACTGGAAAAACTACTGGATCAGGCCAGTTTAAAAGAGATGATAAAATATTAATTGCTCCTGAATCTACTACATCCTGATTTTGATTAGTGGCCAATTTAACCACGCTTTCCAGTTTTTCTTCTGGTATACTTTGAATTCCAGCTTCTTGCTTGGAATTGAATTCTTTAAGTTTTCCTAATAATAGAAAACTGATGTTATTTTAATTAATAATAAAAGTTTTTTTATATTTCATAAACAAATGTAATATTTATGAAATTCCTTAATGAACGAAAATATAATTAACATATAAAATAATGAGAAATTACCAAGAATGGCAGTCAGATTAGCTTGTTCTAATTTTAAAAAATTCGACAACGGGATGCATACGGACGTGAAACTATTCACAGGCTTAACTTCAGGAGCAGGTGCTGGTGCTGGTGCTGCTGCTGGTCGAGTAGCAGTACTTGGTGCTGTTGAGCTTGGTATATATCGACTGCCTCCCGTAAATGGATCGTAATATTGAGTTGAAGTATTTGCAACTGGATCAGCCGTTGAATGCTTAATTATAAAATTTGCCACCTGGAATATTTACACAAAAATTTAATGAATACTTTATAAATGTGTGGATATAAAACAATATTGATTTTGTTTTATTTTTTCAATTACCGATAGAAAAAGATACATACTTGTTCTAAATGCATTTGACTAAGGCCATTGTCATCTATGAATTTTTGTGCAACAAACCAAGGATCTTGGCCTTTGTTATATGGTAATTTAAGAGGAGGAACACCGTCTTGTATATCGACAGAAAAAATAAAGTCATATTCTATTCCATTATGCAATTTTTTTCCAGAATTATCAGAATTACTTCCCATAACATCACCTATGAGATTCCACTTTAAATCCTTTTGAGACCATCCATATGCCTTGACAGTGCCACCTTCTTTTATTAGTTTAGTTTCTCCATCTGTTTTTCCTGGATGCTGAAGTGCACTTGAGCTATTAAAAAAAAACTCATTGACTTTTTCATATACACAAGTACCTAAAATTGTTAATTATTGTTTATTTTAATCAAAACTTACTCGGCTAGTTTCATATTCCCCATTTCCTTCTCAGTATTTATGTGAGCAATTGCAACAGCTTCTTCAAACCTTTGTATAGTTTCAGAGTCTGCATATCTCTCTGAATTAGCTGTAAATATTCTAACAAGTCCATCTGAAGATCCACAGACAATATCTTCATTTGGGAGAAGTTTAACACTCCAAATTGATTGTGCTGGCAGTGATATAGTTTGATCTATTTCCCCATTACTCCAAACTATGACTGACTTATCTTCCCCAGATGAAACCACTAAGTTTCCTCCATGAAGTGCTGACATACTATATATATAATTTGTATGCCCATAAAAACTACCTAAACAATCTCCAGTGATTGCACTCCAATGCTTTATAATGGCATCATTGGCACAAGTCAAAAATTCGTTCTCTTTAATAACAGTTATGTCTCTGATGCAGTCTGTATGTCCGTCTAGTTTGTGTAATATTGTTCCATCCCTTAAATATACTATCACAGTTTTATCAGCAGCTCCAGTTACTACAGAACCATTTGGCAAGTCTGATATACACCAAACTGCTGCAGAATGGCCTAAAAATGTAACTGCTGGCATTTCCAGGCTACTCAATGTCCATAATTTTGCAGATATATCCCAGGAACTACTAAGAAATGAGTTTTCATCTACATTGCTACTTTTCAAAGCACACACCGTATTTTCATGTGCTTTAAGCTTATGTATAGGTTCTGTTTCTCCAGGATTATAAATAAAAATATGATTATCATTACTTCCAGTTATGATTAAGCCTTTTGGATGCTTTTGATTAGGATTGATAATACACACTGAACTGACAAAATTGCTATGACCTGACATCACTGCACTTCCAATATAATTTCCACTGTCATGAAAAAGAAATTAAAATACTATATTAATGAATATAATGTTTTATCCAATATTGTTTTATATAATTTTCTAAATTCTTTACTCAAGGACAATAATAAATATATAATTTAAAGTTGTAAATATTTTCCAAAGTTTTTAAAGTAAAATAAGTAAAAACTATAATTATTTGGTTTTAAAAATTGACATACAAGTAAGATTATAATAAGTTAAGACTTACTTATAAGTCTTAACTTATTGATAGGTATTAATAAGCAGCTAATCATTTGTAACAAAAAAAAGTTAAGTCTCAAATTGCGTCCCTATATCCACACCAATCATACTTGCAGCTTGAATCATGAAATCTAATGAGCAATTACAATTTTAAGGCAAAATGCAAATCAGTGGCTCATCACAGGTCAGGTACAGTTTACTAAAAATTCACCCTTACAAAATTGATAACTTACTCCTGGGACTTCCAGAGTATAGCGGTCTTATCTCTTGATGCCGACACGACGCTCCCATCGGCACCAACGGCTAAGGCGCGCACATCCATGGTGTGGCCGATGAGCTCGCGGCTCAACTTGTACAAGGATTTCGCCATGGCTAACTCTTTCTCACCTTCCTCTTTTTGTATAATCGCGAATTCTTTCCTACTATCACCTGCGTGATTATGTTGTTTAAATATGTGTACGGCTGCACAACCCAATCTTCGAATGGTTGCGGATTAACAAAGAGCGCAAATCTACAGTACCGCACACCACTTCTCTTACAACTAAGTATATTATATACTAAAAGTCCCGGGGATTGTTATGCTGTTACCCCTCGATGACTTGTAAGCGCGGTTCGGTATAAAGAACCATAACCTAACCGCGCGGCTCTGTGAAACTGAAACTGCACACGCGTACACATAAAGAATCACACACACAAGCACAGAAAACGCGCGCACGTGTGAATTGTGATATTTTATTTTTCGTTCGCGGATCTTTCTGTGTATACATAACCTCATTTAAGTATGGGTTATGCCGTGTGTGTGTACGAGTCATATTTTTTTGGCATTTCGAAAATTGTACAATTGTACTGTTTTAAAGTGAGACATTAAATTTTATAAAATAAAGTTCCTAGAAAATTTAACCACTAAATATATACATGAATTTTATTGTTTGTTTTCAAATATAGTGTTTTGTGTACGATATCTATAATTTTTTATGAAAAATAAACTTCCTTTGTAACAATAAAATAAGAAGAATAATAGGTAAGAAGAATATTGTATTAATCAAAGTGTAAAAATATGATTTGTTTTTTATTTATACATTTTAGGCGACATTTTGAGTGAAAAAGACGGTAAAAATAATGTTTTTGAAAAATGCAAAAAACTGCTAATGAAGAAAAGATAATTTTACAAATTATAAAAGAAGATATAAATGATTGTTTGAAACTCATTTAAATTAATATTGTACAAGTTAAAGTATAAACAATTATTTAAAATGCCATATGACCAGAGAAGAGTTAATGGTCCTGAAGCAACAGTTCCTTACAGCATATATGTTGATTTAAATGCCAAACCTAAATCTTCAATAAAAAATGAGCTTCAAACTAGATCAGACTCCAGAAAGCACACAGACTTTAGAAAAATGTGTAAGTATATTTAAAATTAAAGTTTATTTATTATTATTTTTTAAATAATTTAATTGAATTTTATTTGGTTTACAGATATAAAATTAGGAGTTGTGAGTCAAGCAAAAGGTTCAGCTTACATTGAAATGGGACAAACTAAAGTCATATGTTCAGCTTTTGATCCTAGAGAAATACCAAATCGATCAAATTATAAATCTCAAGGAGAGTTATTTTGTGAATTTAAGTACGCCTCATTTGCTTCATGTAAGAGAAAAGGTCACCAACAGGATTCTGAAGAAAAAGAAAATAGCCTTATCATGCAAAGAGCTTTAGAACCAGCAGTCTGCAGGGTAATAATTAACAATGTTCTTAAATATTATGCAAATAGCAAGTACAAAAGAAACTGATTATTTATTGTTTTCAGCACGAGTTTCCTAATTTCCAAGTAGATGTATATGCTTTAGTATTAGATAATGGTGGTTCTGCTTTAGGAGCTGCTATTATGGGTGCCAGTTTGGCATTGGTAAATGCAAGTGTACCTATGTTTGGAGTAGTAACGGCAGTAACTGCTGTAAGTTATAATATTCTTTTTAAAATATTTACGACTATTTCCTAATTTAAATATGTATATAAAAACTATTCAATATTTGTAGGGTATTCATGATGATCTTCTCATATTAGATCCAACAGATAAAGAAGAATCGCTTTGTTTATCAACTATGAAAAAAAGTAGATCAGTGAATCATGGAATAATAATGCAATCCATGTTATCACAGCATGACCAAATATCAGAATTCTTCCTTGTAGGAAGCATGGATGTAAAATGTATAAATAGTTCTATGGATGTTCTAAGTAAAGCAAACAGCGAAGTTTATCTTATTCTTCAACAATCACTGACCAAATCAGTAATAAAGATGTTAAAAAGGAAAAAAGAAGAAGAATAATGTTAAATGTATATATAATAAAAAATTTTATTGATCCTTAAAATTACATATTTTTCTTAAATATAATAAATTATCAAAATAAAGAATGTACATATTAATCTTCTGGTTTTTCGGGTGGTGGACCACAAGGCTGTAACATCTTTTCCATCAGATTGAAGCGAACTCTTGCTTTTGCTTCATTTTCAGCAATAGAAAAGAAATTTAATAGATCATAATGACCCATATAAGAACTGCATGAATCTCTGTTTTGATTCATAAGCCATTCAAATTTGGTCGTGTCAGCGTGACCCGTCCCAATATATTTGGATTGTAGATGCTCCAATTGACTGTGTATGTTGTAACGCTCTCCCATTCTGAACATAAAAATTGAAAATTATAAATACAATTAAAGAAAAAGTATAAACAGCAGTGGTTTAATAATTTTGAAATTTTAAATGAAAATAATGGAAGCTAAGAATATATTGTTTAAATACAGATGAAATTAAATTAGTAATTATTATTTTGATATCACTGACAAAAATTTATAGGCATTACATGGAAACTGATCTTTTAAAGCAGACGACATTTAATATTTTGTTCAACCTACATAATTTATACTTCTTTTTCTCAATAAAAAACTACAAAATCGTGTCACCTAATATTTTTTATTGTGTGCTATACCTATTGCTTTGTTCATGAATCCTAATAAATGAAAATTGAACGATTATAATTATTTAAAGAATTTGTTAAAGATTATAAAACAGAATAATATTATGTAGGTACTAGGTATCAATTAATACAGTAAATATTTCTATTCCAGTTTTTTCTGCCATGAATGTTTAATACACAAGTTTTTAAATAAAATAAATACCTGATTCTTTATAAATCCTTAGAATTCAACAGCTATGATAAATTCAATTTATTGACGTCAAAACGTTTTCTACTCCACAATAATTTAACTGTGACCACAACAATATCTTAAACGTACTGCCGGTCTGGAGTCTAGATATAGTACCGTCAAATGTACAGAGAGAGAGAATGGTCAACTAACCGGATACCGGGGCAAGTATGAGAACCGCAGGGCGCAGACCAACCTTCCTTTTATACTTTGAATTTGCTTTTTTTTATTATACTAAAGATCGATAAAAACTAATAAAAAATATCAGTTATTAGACAAATACAAATTTTTATTGTTTTTCGGGAGAATACAATAGTTTATTTCATTATGTAAAAGTTTTAACAATTGTGAAAAATGCATGCAGACCGCAGTGTCACACATAAGCATTTCACTCCACGATTGGCTGCGCCATTTTTATATTGTATACATGCTTTTAGTCTATAAGCATCCTATGCAGTTCCGGTTTTTATCAGCATAAAATATAGTGAAAATCCACCTGAAAATAGCAGTTTCCGCTATAAACTGTCATACTTATATAGTTGTATGGATGTATCTATTCTCAATACTGGTGATCTGGACATAGAACTACCTAATATATATTTACAATATAGTGCATTCGGAAAAGAGTTTCGCGTTTGGTCTGATACCGATTCATATTTTCTTTACCTTGAAGTGCTAAAAATCCGTAGACTCGGGATTGGTAATGCAAGTGTTTTTCTTTGCATAAAATGGCATCAGGATTAGAGCAGTTTGTAAATAGTGTGAGGACATTGTCTTCAGAAGGCACGTATCGACATGTATTTTTGCAAAACATAACCTCCAATCAACTTTTTTATTAGCCATTATACACTTCATTTTTTTTCAACTTTTTTATTCTGAATTATCAATAAATACTTTTTCAGGGAATTTTCGTGATTTAAGTATCATTCCTGGTAAATTTAATGAAGTTCTAGCAAGGAACAGTCAACATCTAGATAATGTTTTGGAAACACTAGATCTTCAGCAGCATTCTATAGGAATACTTGCTGTACTCTGTGCAAAATTTACTAATTTTACTTCTGGTACCGTTACTGCAGAAACATTCAAGCCATTGTTAAATCAAGTGCAAGAATTTATTATTGGTTGCAATGGAGAACAAGTACGGTTTACACCTGATTTGTGTAAGTTCAATATTAAGTGCTTATTTTTATAAATTTGTATTGTTGTATACTAACACTATTTATATGTATCAAATAACTTTAATTTAATTTCATAGATGCTGAACTGTGTCATCACCTTACAAATGCATTAGTAGAGGTTCAAATGCCCATAATAGGAATTGATTTGCTTTGCCGAGCTATTCGAAAAATTCAACTATATGACAGTCAGTTGACTTCTATTCATGGAGATCTTTGCAAATTGTGCCTTCTTGCAAAATGTTTTAAGCCTGCATTAGAATTCCTTGACATTGACATCACTGGTATTAGTACAGATGATGATGCAAAGTACTTTTTGCTTTACTTTTATTATGGTGGAATGATATATACTGCTTTGAAAAACTATGATAGAGCATTATATTTCTTTGAAGTTTGTGTAATGACACCAGCAGCAGCAGTGAGTCATATTATGCTAGAAGCATATAAAAAATATATCCTTGTATCTCTGATTTTGAATGGGAAAATGACATGCCTACCAAATTATACAAGCAACTTAGTTAAAAGGTAATAATTGCATTATTTTTTTTTAATTTTATTATTATAAATGGGTTAAAGCCTTTGATACAAATGCAATACAAAATATCATTATATTCTTTGAATAAATATTTTTTTCTCATACCTACACTCAAAGTGTCACATTCTTTCTTGGCACCCAGGAAAGAAATGTATATTTTCAGAGCTCGTATGTTATCAACTATTATTTTTTGTACTTGGTGTATGACAGCTTAATCTACTATTATTTACTTAAAATTCACAAGCTGTTCATCTGTATTATCTTATTTGCATTATATTAAATAAACAGATTAATTTTTTATTATAGGCACATCAAAAGATTAAGTCATCCTTATCAAGAATTACCAACTGCATATGGTACAAATAGTTGTGAAGAAGTACAGGCAATTATTACAAAATATCATGATGTTTTTGTGAGAGATAATAATATAGGATTAGTTAAACAAGTACTGAGTTTCTTATATAAGAAAAACATTCAACGACTCACAAACACCTTTCTGACATTAAGCTTATCTGATGTTGCGGCACGAGTGAAATTACCAGGACCAGCTGATGCAGAAAAATATATATTGAACATGGTATGTATAGGAGTAAAGAAAGTTGTAATAAACTTATGTAGAAAAACGAATATTTATTAATATAATTTTTCAGATTGAAGATGGCGAAATTTTTGCTACAATCAACCAGAAAGATGGAATGGTTGTGTTCCTTGATGATCCAGAAAAGTACGATTCACCGAAAATGTTGGCTAAGCTTGAAAAAGAAATGGCAGAATGTGCAGAACTCGGAAAAAAGGTACTTGAAATGGAAGAGGAAGTTATAGTAACACCACAATATGTTCGAAAAGCTTGTGGTCAAAATGATCAAGATGATCAAGTAGCTGGTACACCACCTACTAATGTGTCCAATGCTCAAAGTCAACCAAAACATAACACATATTCAATGTAACACAAATAAGACTTTATAAATATCCCAGCCTGTTTTGTGTGACTAAATTCAATCGTCCATTCCTATTTTACCGATGTTCGAAATTTCGCCAATTACTTAAGTAATAAACATTGTAACAGATTTAAAATAGTTGAAAATTATCATTTGAAAAATTATAGGATTAATCATTATCCTAAAAATCGAAAGGAATATAATATTTATATTCAATGTACTAAATATTAAGTAAATTGTTACGAATGAATTGATTCGAATTCAAAATAGTCGTTAACTAAGTAATTTGCAAAAACAGACAGTTCGGTAAAATAGGTATGGATTGCCTGCTAGACTTCTTAATTGTCACGGTTAATTAAGATAAATCTGTAAAAAATTTGTTTTATAAAAGTTAAAATATATTTTTATTATATTTTGTCTATTCAAATATATTTTATCATACAAAACAGGCTCAATCAGTTAAGGGTAAATTAATTAGAAATGTGATATCTAGTTATGAGCGATTGTTTATTTTATAAGAAATAACAGTGTTTTTCATAAACAACTTTCACACTTTATCAACGAGAAAATATGTTGATAGTTAATAAGTGACAAGAGCAAAAGCATGAAAATAAAATGAAGGATAACTGCTTTTATTCAAGCGAAAAGTATCGAGTAATATTATTGGTTAATATTTACTTGAACAAATGAATATGTTTGATGCTCGAATGTACTTTAGACGTTGCTACATTAAAAGGCGAAGAACTTGTCTTTATAACAATGTGCTACTTAAAATATCCACGATATTTTAAATTTTAATCTCAATTGGTGTCATATGTATTAGTTTCCAAATTTTATAATTTTCTACCACTGCTAGAAATGTATCTGCTTTGTAGCACGGTAAAACATATTTTTTTTAAATTTAAATTTTATTATAACATTGACGTATGTTT
Organism: Megastigmus stigmatizans; assembly: GCA_900490015.1. Taxonomy (NCBI): domain Eukaryota; kingdom Metazoa; phylum Arthropoda; class Insecta; order Hymenoptera; family Megastigmidae; genus Megastigmus; species Megastigmus stigmatizans. The sequence goes on along the minus strand of UELV01177743.1, from coordinate 26,294 downwards.
TTGTAGCAAATAAATTATTAAAAACAAAATTTTATATCTATCTTATCGTATCTTACATTATTAATACCGAGTTTGTCAAGTAAATCTCACAAATCATTTTTATCATTCCTTTAATTTATTCACATTTTCTACTACTAAAACGATGAACTAATCTTTTCTATGAGAAAAATTATTGTCGATACTCCAACTCCGGTCCAAAAGAAAGCAACAACAAAGTAGACTTTTTGCAAGTCAACAGGTTCGTAGGTACTGTAACGATGTGTTTTAGGGATACCTATTAGCCGTTGCTTCAATACATTGAGCAAACCCGACTCGAAAAGTTTCAATATCCTTATGAAAGAAAAAAAAATCCAATTAAGCATCTTTTATATTCTACATAGACAAGTCGCGTTTATATCAATATCCGATACTTGTATAATTTCTTTACCCAAGATCAATCGTCCGCTTGTACTTGAAATTCTTTCTAGCACCTGCCGCTACCCAAGTGGCAAAATAGCCTTTTCCCAGTGGCTTAAATGTGCATCCATACTTTACGATCCTTTCCTTCAAGTACTCGCTTTCGAACAATGCATAATCTTTTTCCGATCTGCAAGCTATGTAGTACATGGCGGTGCGCGAGCGGGAAAACTTTATTCGATTTGATTTAATTAAGTATCTCAATTCGTTGTCTGGATCCTCATTCTGCAAGAAACAGCTCGTTAACAGTTTCGGTTACATACTTTTTTAATTTATTTTATATCTTTTGTTGTTGTTGCAAGTTCAAAGTTTACCTCGTAGATTTGCAAAAATTCAAATGCCAAATGTATCACTGAATCTTTCTCGGATATGACAGAGTAGTTGGTGTGTTTATAGAGCGATTTCAAGCCGTCGAACGGCTCGTTCCTGGTTTTGTTCAGCATCAGCGACAACGTTTTCGAAGAATAATAGCCTAATACTAACATAGAGTAAATACAGGCGGTAGTATTTATAATCCTGTATGTTTTCTGAAAGTCAAGTAAAAAGTAGCCTGCGAAAGAAAATCAAACACACTCGTCATGGTTAATGTCCTGCTACCGTATATACGGTAAAAGAGCTTATACGTACTTCGTTGGGTGAAAAGTCCGAAATAGTAAAGCATATAATCCTTGATATCTAATTTTGGTGATATTTCTCTTTTGTATTTTCCAGCAAATGCTCGAGCAATCTGGCTTGCAGCGTAAAATAGTCCGTAAAAAATCGTGAACATCAACCAATTTTCATACGTAAATATGTCTACTGCCCAAAAAGTATTCTCTCGATACGATACTTGTGCAAACAGTTGATATCTAAAAATTTATTTCACCATAATATTACATATGTCGTATTCGTTGTAGTGATTTAAAATTTTTTTAAGCATTACTGATCTCTCCACAGAGGTAAGAAAAAGTCGACCACTTGCGACCAGTAATCGTAAACTTCCATTTTCGCAACTATGTCGGCTTGGTTTAACTCTATGTATCTTAGAAGTCCATTGAAACTCGAATTGATCGTAGGTTTTATACCGATTCTTTTCTCGGGAACGCTTTTCATTACCAAACTGTTGGCGAACAATGACATAATTATTATTAACTGTTACATTATAATATAACGATAAAGTAGCTCAGTATGAAATCGGCTGAAAATCTATATTTTCAATATTAAATTGGTTTATGACGGACGCTCTTCAGACAATTTCACCATTAATTTATTATTGCATACGTGAAATTTGCGTATTCGGCTAAGAAAGTCCATATCTCGCCGAAAAAACCTGTTATTCTTGTATCGTTGTCGTATAACGTTATTATCCCAGAATCCTGAATATGTTTTTTTGAAGTATTGGAAAAAAGGTATGATTAATGCACTTAGTGATTGTTCTGCATTTCACCGCTATCAACTTACTTGATGAAACAGCAGACGAATCGGTTCCTTATTGAAGTTGTGTCTTTCAAGTTGATAAGATGCCTTTAATGCTTCTTGCTGCAATTTGCGAAACGGTTGTACATCAAAAATAGGTATAAATGCATTTTCTTTGTCGTTCCAAATCAAGCCACTTATGCAGTATCCAGCTTTGATTACGGACAGAATTGTAAAAAGGAAAGTGTACATCGTGTATAAACTGAGAGTAACTAATAGGCATACGAATTTTCCTTGAATTTTTCGGTCAATATTAGAGTGAGGCGATGTGGTAGTTTTATTTCTGACATTTAGTTGATAATGAGCCTTAGCAAATTTACGTGCGTTACGGGCTAGAGCCATTAAATGTTTATGGTATTCATTAAAGTTCATAAATGTCTTGTGATTCAAATCACTACGATAATTTACGATGATGTTAGTACACAAAAAATATTAAGCAACTATAATAAAGCGTTTTCTTATAGTTAAAAAATATACATTTTAATGGTTTAGTATATTTTTTTATTCATACTTATCTATATAAAGAATATGTATTAGATTACATTGTATTGGACAAATATTTTAATTAATACTTTTTTATCGATTGCACTTTGATACTTCGTGAATAAACATATCTTTCTACGAGAACAATAATAAGTGACGCGCACAAGCCAGAAAAGTAAATGAATACGATTAAAGTAATCTGTCTGAAAGTTATGGGGTCGTTAGGTTTTTCTTTACGATTTTCTTCAGTTATCTCTTTCTTTTGCAGCCAACGAGATTTCAAAGCATCAATTATTCCAGATTCGTGTAATTTCAAAATCCTAAAATGAAACAATTTTTAGGCGCTAATAAATTTACTAATGAATACTACATTAATAAATAAATCATTCAGAAATATATTCGATTCTTTTCTTACGCTGAATTAATGATTCTTTTGTACTTAAAGTCCTTTTCAATACCTGAAACAATCCATGTACTAAAATATTCCCTACCGACAGGCTCAATTTTGCATTTAACATCGTGTCGTTTAATGTCTACGCTTACTAGCATAGCATATTTTTTCACGCGCGAGCAAACTAAATCGTGCATTTCTCTTTCGTTTAAGAATATGATTCTATTTGAAGCTTGCATCTCGCTGTAAATTGATTCATTTTTCGACTGCAAAGTGTACATTATATATATAATCTTAATTATTTTAAACTTAAGCAATACTAATCTTTTTATTTAATATAATATTTAATTGCTTAAAGATTCACCTGAAAGATTACGTGAGCTAAAGAATTCTTTTCTGCTAAGACGATATATTTTGTATCATAAAATAGTGTTTCAAGACTGTCGAATGGCGAGCGAAAACTTGTTTGAGCTATGTGTACAATTAGTAACGATGTATAAAGGGTTAGTAAAAGCCACGAAAACATACTAGTGCATAGAGCCAGTATCTTCGAATTTTTTTGGTGATCAAAGAGCGCGCCACCTATAAATTGAAATGGTTCATACATATAGAAGTCATTTTAGTGATGATCGCGATGCAAGGCACAACCGTCACTGCTCGCGCTTCACCCTCGCTTTCTGTTGCTGCCTCTACAATTGGTACCACTGTTATCTGGAAATGAATCGCTCCTAGCAAAAAAATGTTCAATAGAGAAAAGTTTTGTTTTTTTGTCCTCTACAAATTTTGCATTTAACGTTTTTTATGAAAAAAGGGTCTTTTTAGTAATTTTTAGCGTTTTTGGTCGTTTTTCCCACTATTATTTAGGAAGGAATTACTTTTAAAGAAAATGTTCAACAGAAAAAGATGTATTTTCTTTAGTTCTTAAACTTTGTCTTTTTTATACTTTATGGAAAATTATTTTTTTTAAGTTATAGCTAAAAAACGATTTTTTGTCATTTTTAAAAGGTGTGCTATTTCGAAAACTTTCGATGACCCAAAATAGGAACGCTTCTATTCTATAACATAATAAGAAAATTCCCAAAGTTTCAGTTTGATCCGTCAAAAATCCGCGGAAAAAATCCATTAACTTGATAACATACACACATACATCCTTACATGAAAAAAAAAATTGCTCAAAACCTATTTTTATCATAAAAGAAATTTATTTTGTACTAAAATATGTGACTTTTGAAATTCGGCACTTTTTGCAATGATGAAAATATGAATCGTGTATAGCGGCCGTGCCTAATAAATACAATAGCTTTTTGTAACCCAATCATAGACTACCAAAATTACAAAATAAAACTGTAAATATAGTAAAACTTCAAATACACCTAATAAAATTTACTAGGAACTATTGTAATTTTTCCAGCTTTGACAGTCTGTGATTAGATTATACAATTATTATATAATTGTTAGTATTATAATTTGTACTAGAAAATTTTTCTCTATGTAGGTGCGCTTGCTTTGTAATTAAAGTATCATGATATATATTAAATGTGCAACCTTGATTGCAAAGCGCCGCAAAATTGTGGAAAAAGAAATCTTGCAGTGAGAAAACTTCGGCATTCAAATTTCTGTTAGCGGACAACTTTTCCGATAAAACACACAGGTAACTCAATGAATAATACAAAAATAATGTGAGGATCCACACTTTATAAGAAAAAATGTCAATTATCCACATGATTTTGTACTCATAAGCGGGTTGCACGAATAACCTATGGCTATTAGGAAAATAAAACATAAATTTTAGATATTTTCAAGAATATAATGTGTAATGCATAGGCGATATAAATATTATTTTCTAACATAATAAATTTACCGTGTTTTCCAAAATGATGTTGTAAAATCTAGAGCTTCGAATTTGGAGATGTATAATGTCTCCATTTTTGGAATAATCGTATTTTTGTTCCATTGCACAATGTCGATTAATTTTGTCAGATTGGATTTAGAGTCGTTCAAAGTGCTTTTCTTCAAATTTATGCTGAAAATAATTTAGAGTCTCATCATATACGGAGATACGTAATTTTCAACATCAAGGCCTTCGATTTCGACTTACGTGAAATTCAAACATTCAGAGAGTAAAGTCCAAATATCACCGCAGATTCCGGTAGCTTTTTCATCATCGTCGTAAAATTGAAACATATCTCTTTCCTAAACAAAGCAAGAATTATACTTTCATTTTTGAATATTGCATAAACGATCAAGTTTATAATAATTACTGTATAGTAAACAAGATGAAGCGGTTCCCCTCGAAGATCAATATACGCAATATCTTGAATATTACCTCGTACTTTTTCTTCGGCAGTTTGAAATTCTTTGATACTAAAGATTTGCACAAAGCTTTGACTCATTCTGTTCCATATAACACCACTAATACCGAAACTATTTCGCGTTATTAAAAGAAGTATAAAGATCACAGTTTTCATTGTGATATTTCGTTTTAATTGTATAAAAAGACTGATAATTATCTGAATTATATTATTTATGCACTTCTTTTACTTAAAAAAATATACACATTAAATATGTATAACCCAAAGAAATGAATTGAAAAGAAAATACAATAATAGCCAAACATTGAATATCAGTCGTATAATATTTTATTGCTTTCATAATGATATTATTACTGCTGTTATGTACACATATGCTCATGATTATAATTGCAATCAGAGCAGTTCATCTTTAATTTATACGCATCGCATTATATTATCTCTTGTTACCCTTAGATTCCTCATTTTTACTCGATTCTAATGCGAAGACTATTTTCTCGATAATGCCAATAACGATCGACAAGCATACACCGAAAGCGTATATGTAGAATACCAAGGAAACTTGATCCAAAGCTATGGGCGAATAGTATCTCGTCACTTGATTTTGATTGTCCTTAACATTGAGCCATCTGGTTTTCAAAACGTTGATAATCCCGTATTCGTGCAGCTTCAAAATTCTAAAAACCAATCGATCCATAATAAGATCTATTAATTTTCAGATCTATTAATTATACAAACCCTATATTGATGGATTTCTTATATGTGAAATGCTTGGCGATCCCCGATACAGTCCAAGTCTTGAAGTAGTCCTCGCCCGTAGGGGCAAGTGTACAGGGCGCCCCATCATCCATTTTCACCAATTCACTTTGCATCACCGCGTACTTTTTCTGATTCGAGCAGGCCAAGTGCCACATCTCTTTGTACTTGTCGTAAAATTGTATTCTATCCGCCTCGTTGATCCGCATATAGATTGACCGGTAATTTTTCTGGAAAATCAGCGCATTACATGCATAACAATATCGAATGGCAAATTTTTCGTACAGCAAAAGGGTAGAGGTATACCTTAAACGCTATGTACACTATAGAATATTTTTCAGCGAGAATAGTGTAATCGGTGTTATCGAACAGAGTCTCGAGATTCGTGAATGGCGGAACCAAGACCGTTTGGGTCATGTAAATGATCAGTTGAGAGCTGAAGGACGTTATCAGAAACCACGAGAACACACTCATGCAGAATGACAAGCTGGTGAAGTTCTTCTGAACTATGTACAATACGTCACCTGCGAAATAAAGGAAATTCCAATAACGAATTCAGTTGTTTCTCATAATTTTCCCATAATTCAATTATATCTACCTTGATTGCAAAGAGCTCCGAAGTTGTAGAAGAAGTAATCGATGGTCGACGACATTAGATGCTCCGAACTCTTGTCGTTGATGATCTTTTGCGACACGATACTGACGACAGTCAGTAGTACGTAAAATACTATAATCAGGTACCAGATTTTGAAAGAGAACAGATCGAGCATCCACGTAGTTTTGAACTGGTAATTCGGTGTGACGTACAACCTGTGACTTTATTTAAGATTTGCAACGATTAAGTTATATCTGTTAAAATTTCAAGAATAATCCAGAATTTATTAATAGCGCACTAACCGATCTTTATAAAGAGTTTTGGTGAAATCAACAGCTTGAAGTCGCGAAAGGTAGGCTTCCATTCTAGGTATAACTGTATACTCGTTCCTCTGCATCTTACCCAACAATCCGGTAAAGTTTTCATTCGCTGTCAGCTGAGAGCCGATCGTTCGAACGCTACTCTTTTTCAGAACCATCCTTCAACACATTTTTAAGTTGGCATATCATTAAATCAATAGCTATATATAATCATTCTTATGCACCGCAGTTTTGCTTTCACTTACGTAAAGTTCAAATATTCCGATAATATGGTCCAGATATCGCCACAGATACCCGTAGCTTTACGATCGTTATCGTAAAATTCAAAAACATCCTGCTCCTGCAACAAGGAACATAACAGCTCTCGTAAGATTAAAATACGCTTTTGGTCAAGAGCCGTTGACAAATATTACATCGTAATACACGAATTTAACTTCTTCCCCGGCGAACTTGTGCTCCTCGAACCGTCGACTGTCCTGAAACCTTATCTCTTGCAATACCTTGAATGGTTTGATACTAAAAATTGGCACGAACGTTTTAGTTATTCCATCCCAAATGATTCCGTTTATACAAAAGCACTTGTCGACCGCGAATACGATGACTAGCATAAATGTCTTCATGGTAAGGATACGCAACTTTCCCTATCGCGAATGAATTATGATTTAACTAACGACGTGGGCTGGCAAAAAAAAATGATTCGCGCATCGAGCTATATAGTTAGACTATAGTGGAGGTTTGTATTTGTAACGTTGCCAGGTGTCAATTAAGTGTTAAGTAACGTGTGGAACATTGGTCGATAGACGGTACCGATAACACGCTCAACTGTGCGAGGCGTACAATTTATTTTCGAATTAGATAGGCAATGGATTTCCGACCCGATTGATACGAAGCAATAAAAAAATGATAGTACATTTTACATTTACGCACGAGAAGCTCACCTTTTTACTATTATACGTATATACAACTAACATTTTTTCATTCGTCTTACATTCGAAAAGGATAAAAAATTTTGTTACTTATTCTATGATCTGTATCGCGCGCACACATTCGCGTGTGTATCGATATAAAATATCACTGTATTAGCTTTAAAGCGTTTTTTTGCATGATGGCATTTTACAGCGTGGATATTCGTAATATGTGACATTTGTATATTTGTAATCAAGCGTTGAAATCCTCGCTGGCATTTTTGCAGGATCGATAAAACGAACGACTTCTATTTATATTATTTTATATTTATAGCGTTCTTTTGTAATAATAGTATTGGGTGCAATGTATATGGTGATTCGTTTATTAAACAACAATTATATATCGAACGAATTTCGTACAGTTTATCGAGCTCTTAACTTTTGCAATTTACGTTGTTTGTGCAACGCCAACTTGTTTTTTACAACTGTGTTTACAAAAAACGTTAGGCACTCAATCATGAAAATAAAACCTGATACAATGCAACCTAAATGAAGTATAGCAAATATTAGGTACACCTGACTTATGTCAATCGATTGAAAAGGTATTTCAGGACTGTCCTCTAATTTCCAGTCGAGCCACCGATCTTTCAATCCGTCTACGATTCCAACTTCGTAAAGTTTTAAGATCCTGCAAAAGAAACACATGATTTTATTTTAACATTTATTATAATCAAAGGTATAAAATAAACACTTTGTCTACCCAATATCAAAGCTGCGTTTGTATGGATATCCACGTCTGACGCCAGAGGCGATCCACGTCTCGAAGTAAGAAGTGCTCGTCGGGACGAGTCTGCAAAATTTCTTGCCCACCGCCTTGTAACGATCCTCGGCGTCGAAGCCGGCTAATTTCCTAGACTCCGAGTAGCAGACCTTCCCGTAAAAATTGGGGGTTCCAGTGACGTAGGAAAGTCGCAGGGGATCAGTGGAATATCTGTAGTATTCGGTAATCAAGTCCTAAAGATTGAAAAAAAAAAAAAAAAAAAATCGAAACGATCGAACGCGTGTAAATTTACCGATTTACGAATATATTTGAATTCGATTAAAGATTTTTTACCTCGAATTTCTCGTGTACCATTGAGCCCTTGAAGGCAATCAAATCGTATCTGCTGCGCTGAATCAAACTTTTCAAGTCGTGAAAGGGCAGAACGTATTTTTTGTTCATCATGAGAAAAATGGCGTTGGAGCTGAAAGCGCTCAAAGTGATCCAGCAAAATATGCTTGTGCAAATGTAGACCAGCTTGGACCTTTTGTAAAGCTTGACCGGAACGTGTCCTAAAAGTAAATGTAGTAGATTTACTTAGTACGCGATCTATTTAAAAGAAATAATACGAACCTTGACAAGCGGCAAGCGCGTACATGTAGAGCAAATGGTCCTGTAGATCATGATGATGATCCTCGTATGAACTGTTGACGGAATATTTCGCGCACAAATATCCCGCGAGAGCCATTGCCATCAATAAGAGAAAAAACGAATACCAAACCTCTAGGGTGCACAGACGAAACATCCAGGCCTCGTCGTACTTCCATTCCGGTTTCAGATACAAATGGTAACGGACCACCCATAACGGCAACGTATACTCCAATAATTTCAAATTGCTTTTGAAAACACCAGATCTAGCGATTACTTGGGTTTCGTTACGATGAATCAATCCTAGCAATCCATCGTAGCTGCCGTTTTCCTGTTCCACGCCGAAACTTCGATCTTCCAATTCGATGGGGTTTAAACTGAACGAGGAAGAAATAGAAATTGTGATTGCGCAATTTATTCATTTTTTTTTCTTGTATATTTATTTTATGATCGAAGGTAGTGATTCGCGCACGTACGTAAAATTTAAGTACTCAGCTAGGGTTGTCCAAAGCTCGCCAAACGCACCAGATATTCTTGTGCCATTATCAATGAAGGTCATAATATTTGCTTCCTACAACAACGATACAAGTAAAAAGAAGAACTGAAGCTGCAACTTGTAGGTGTATTCGGACGTCGAGATCTATTTATTATACTTACTTGAAAGTACGCGACCGTAAGAACCTCATTTTGAAAATTGTGAGATTCCAATTCCCGACTGCTTTTTAAATAATCGTTTTGCACGCTCGAAAAGGTCGCGATGCTAAATAGCGGGACGAAGTTTTCATCAATTTTGCTCCAAATGACGCCTTCGATCGCACGCGCAGTTTTCAAAGCGCAGAAAACGAGCGCAAGCGGTACAAGCATTCTCCGGCATTTCCACCGAACAGACAGTCGTGCGATATAGGTGGGATTTGCGATTTGCGAGAATGAAATATTGCTTGATTCCTTGTCGCGGACAGTTGGAGATTCCGTTCCGATGATTGCCAACACTTTCGTGTCGTATCTGATTTATCGTCGATTATTACGAAGGCGTTACGATTGTGTGCAATATGTTCTTTTTCACGCCATAGAGCTATTATGAATGTTTTAGTGAATATATTACATTGATTTTAGTGCCTGTGCGAGAAAGAAGTTTCCATGAAATTCTATATGTCTATATAATATTTAAAAAAAATTAAAGAATATTGATTATATATTAGACATTTATTTTAATTTAATAAGAAAATCGATATTTCAAGAAATAAAAATATTTTAATACTAAGTTTTGGCAATTTCTTATCAATCGTCAACTTTAAAATGTTTTTCAGAAATTGTATCTATCCTATGACTTTAATTATAGCATTTATCGACAGGTAATTGTATAAATCTATAGCAAATTAAATATATCTCATATTTCTGTCTCACGTCTTTTGTTCCATCAGAAATTTCTCGTAGTATTTTTTCTTTCTCGGACCCGATGACATGCTGATGAGTTAACCTCTGGTAAATTTTACTTTTCCGTCTATCTTTCCTTCTCTTGGAATACACCAGAAAATTAATATTTGTGCAACTAATCTACCATGGATAATAGGTAAATATACAAATACAATAAAAGAGCTATAAAAATTTAGTAATATAACAAACTACTATTTTCAGAAATTTGGCATCCGAAACATTCAAGAACATGTACACACCAAACACCAATACAAATCAGCCCGAAATACACAACAAAGAGCACCAAGATGCAGCCGGACCAAAGTCCACATTTTCATCGAAGCAGAGTCATCAGAAATTCGAAACTTGTAAAAATTTAGACCGTGGCGACAGTGAGCTGAATCCAACGGGGCCGAAAAAAGCGCTGATCCATCGATATCCGGATAATCCGGCAGCTGGGGAATATCTAAACAGGGTCAATCATCAAAACTCACCTTACCAATATGAATCCAATCAAGAATCGCAAGCAGCGCAGGCAGCGCACCAAGAAACAATGGTTCGTTACAATTTCATACAAGTACTTCATATATACAAGCTTTATTAAAAAATGGAAATTTATAATGTACAGGGAACGAGATCGCTCCAGTACACACCAGATATGATAAAAGACCAAGAACTACTCGTCGCGATGATGAGCCAGCAGGGAATACCGGAGGTGATGATCCGGCGCCAATTCAATCGGCTACTCGAGGAACAGGCCAAACAGATACAATTCGAGTACAAGTCGATGGGTCAAAAGAGGACGGACGAGGGAGCTGATTGCGAAAGGAAGAGGCCGCAGCAGCATCATCAGCATCCTCAGCAACACCAGCAACAGAACGCCAACAGAATGGATTGTGCCCCGATGGAACGAAAAGCGCAGCCCTGCAACTGCTGCGTCCCTGCGGAATCGTGCAAATCAACCCCCCAATTCAGAACCAATACTTACCAACATGAGCAGCAGCAGTACCAGCAACAGCAGCAGCATCAGAAGGAGGAGCAGCAGCAGCAGCAGCATCAGCATCAGCAGAGCACGGATTCCTTGGAAAGCAGCGGTCGTGTGCAGAAGGTAGAGCCAGTGAGTCTCCTAAAACTTCGCATGAGGAAGGAACAACTGGAGACGGGGCTCCGCAACAACGGCTTGCAAGAAGCCACGATAGCTTACAACATCATAAAGAAATACAGTAAGCCTGCAGCCGCGGTGAAAAGGGAGTCGTCGCCGAGCGATAGGGAGGAGACGATGTGCAGCCACGTGAGACTGAACGGCACACAGGACAGACAAGAGACGGAGGCGTTCTGTAGATACGAGAACCTCGAGGAGAGATTCGGCAGGCAACAGAGGCCAACGCCCTCGAACGGCTTGGAGAACACGAGGAACCCGAACAATCCGAGGCCGAGCATCAAGTCCCAGTGCCTCGGATCCGACACGCAATACGTCGCCGCCTATCCACGACAGAAGAGTCACATGATGGGCTACCCTACGCAGCAGCCGCATTACACACAGCAGAATAACAATTACGAGAGGGATGCGGGAAGACAGGATGCGAAGCCACAGCCACAAATGGGGAACGAGACCTTCCACGCGAGTCGAGGAGTGATACAACAGGAACAGAACTCGCTGCCGCCACAGTCCGCCAATGACGCTTGCACGACGGAGGATCACACGCAGCAGCAACTGCAACCCCAACGCATGAGTTATAACAATTTAACGTTCTGGCCGGAGTTCCAGGAGCCCAAGGTTATAGGGGGCTTGACTTACTTGGCGAGGAAGCCCCAATGCATACCCCGAATTCCGGGATTCATGTGCGAACAGTTGCAGTCGCGTTGATCGCGCTCGTGGTCACCTGTATACTACACCACATATGAACTTTATATATACGCTAATTGTGTTGTCCCGTGTTTGTTATTGTCAATAAATTGTTTGTTACTACATTGAATTTGGTCAGAGCTTATTTAAATTTAGGTTATAGAGGCTTGAATTTTGTTCGAGAAAACGATTAAATAAATAAATTTATAATAAATTAAATCGAAAATATTTAAACGATTGAAAAAGTCACAAACTCTGATTAGTGAGCTGAGATTGTGTACTAGAAATTTTCATAATCCATAGACTTTCAATTGTTGACACCATTCGATTTCTAGTTGGTCGTAAAACGGAACTTTCAAGAGAACCAGCATTCCTCCGTGCGCAGACCGCAGGCACGCATTATTTTAACCTTTAATGTACGGAATATATTAAAAACTGGTTTTGCGAATGAATTATACGGAAATTTTGTAAGAATTTTAATGACCTTCGAGTATTCTACGTATAGAATAAATTTGTCGCTTATTGTTTTGAAGTAAGCACCTTCAATTTCAAAATGTAATGTTAAATAATAAGAAAAATGAATCTTCTTTGCTCGCGTGATTTTGGTGAAATGTGGAAAAAATACACATGTACAATGAGTAACTTGAACATAGAAATATATTTTATTTGATTCTAATCAAGTTAAAATTAAAATAATCATTAAATTATTTATACTCATAAATATATCTAAAACCAATTAGTGTCTTTACACGCCCTGAGATGCAAACACTTTCTTTACATGCTCTCACAAGGTGCGATTGCTGTATTTTACACTTAATTTTATTTCCACAAGAATCTTACAAAAAGCTTCTCTACACACTTTTATATATTTTTTTTTTAATAAAAGTAGGTATGTATTCATTTATTGATTGTTACAGTGACAACAATAACAATAGCAACAACAGTAATTGTAAAAATAATATTACGACAATAATATTATTTAATGATAGCGGCGGTGAAAATATTATCAATAATAAGAATGACAATAATAATAGCAGTAATAATTACATTACCATTGCTGATTATCATAATAACTGCAATAACTAAAATTCATGAATTATCCATAATAAAAGTATAATCCTTTTAATTGTGCCACAAGGAATAAGAATAGTTTACACATGTATGACTTTTACAACATAAACTCTTATCTGATGACTAAAAACAATTCCATTGTTTACGGAGTCTAACTCAATCACTGTACATCAGACACTGCAGTTCGTACGATCACCTCTCTCTCTCTCTCTCTTTCTCTCTTTCTACTTGAACATTTCCCATTTACAATATATCTGGCACTCTGATTTCTTTCACATTCGTAGGAATGATATTTTCAACAGGTCGCGGGTGTGCGCCTCCAGCGACACAGACAAAACGAAACGGTCGCGCGCGTCCACACCAATCGAACCATTCAACCGCAAGATTTTTGCAATAAGCTCTATTATACTACAGCGACGTCCGCGCGCAAGTAAACGAAAGGAGAACGAGCGCGTATCGCGCGAATTATAAAAAAAAGTGAATAATCGAACAAGATTACAATGCTGTCAGGGGCGTAGAGCCGACAGACGAAGGCTCTCCGAAGCACTGGACTCAGCGCGACGCAGATGTCAGGTCCGCAATATCCCGTTCGAACAACAACAACGACGACAGACTCAACTGTAGCGAGGACAAGGTATTTACAGATGCGCGGTCACGAGGTCGACTCGGTCCCGCTGCGAAAGGCGGCTGCCATCCTTAGGCTACGGCGACGAGGAGCTGCTCGAGTCGTTGCGCCCCTCCTGGGCCTGCACCGGCTCGAGCTGCTGTAGCGAGCGGTGCAGCTCCGCTCTCTCCTGGGGCTGCAGTCGGTGGGCGATCTCGAGGACGGCGTCGAGCCGCACCTCCGGACAGGCCTCCAGCGCCTCCTTAATGCGGCTCACCACCGCGTCCTTCTTCACGCAGCTCATGTTGCGCAGCAGGACGCTGCTCTCGTTGGCGGCCTGCTCCTCGAGCCACGAAGCCGCGGCCTCGTCGTTGTCCCAGAGGTAGGACTCGGTCGCGCCCTTGTCCTCGACGAACCAGCGGCGCAGCATCGCGTCCACCTGCCTTACGTTCAGGCTCGGCTGGGTCTCGAGGATCTCCTTGCGCACGCGCTCCTCGAGCAGACGACGATGCAGTCGCCAGTAGAAGAATCGCCGAGCACCCCGCCAGGGGACGATCTCCTGGATGCAGCTCTTCTCGAGCATGCGCTCGGGCGTGTCGTGGAGGTCGGCGAAGTGCACCGCCACCTGGTGGTACATGGGCTCGAGCTGACGCTCCCGGGTTTTCAACTCGGCTTCGATGAGGGCTCGGTCCTCGGATGGGGCGCAGGCGCCGACGGCGGCGAGTCGGTCGCGGAGGATCTGGATCACGGGGTCCTCGCGATGCATCGTCTTCAGGATGTCCTTCTGCCGGAACTTGATCTCGACTAGGCCCTCGGCCTCGAGGATACCGCCGCGGCTCGTTGGATCGGCGAACATCTCCATGCAGTGGGGATTGATGCTGGGGTCGACCACGGCCCAGGCTCCTCCGCGGAGCTCGGCACTCGGTGGAATGTAGACGATGATGGGCCTCGTGTACTCGCGCAGACCGTCCACGATGTACGCGCCGAACTTCAGAATCTGCTCGTACATGTCTGCGGGGCGAGAGGGAGGGAGATAAGCGTTAGCGACGGTTGAGAGGGCGGATGATTCCGAGGAGCGACTTACCTTTCATGCCGCCGGAGAAGCCTCGCCAGTTGGCGAACACAAAGAGCGGCAGTTCCTCCTTGCCAAAGTCCTTGATGGCCTGGGCCGTCTTGTAGGCACTGTCGGGATACCAGACCTGTCCGGCTTGCGAGACGGTCTTGGCTTCGGAGTCGGGATTGGCCGGATCCGCGGGGAGATGGAGCTCAACTGTGCGCGTCTCCACGGCTATGATACCGCAGGGGATGCCACCGATTCTGGCTCGTCCCGACACCACTGTTTGCGCCCATGGCCTCATAATTTCCTGCGCATAAGAAAAAAATAAGGTACAGTCCGTTTCTATCAGAGAGTCTCGAGGTTCTGTGCTGCAGTCGATGGACATTACCTGCCAGGAGCCACGATCGAAGAATCCACTTTCCCAGACATTCGGGTCGGTGGGGTGCTGCCTGCCTTCGAGCATCCAGCGAGGATCGTAAGGTGCCTTCGTGGGCAAGTAAGTGATCTCCCGGTCGATCGGATCGGCCAGCTGCAATGGATTACGCAGAGGCAGCGGCTCGCCTTTAGCCTTGGGCACGTAGCTGAGCCACGTGAGTACCGTCGCCACACCGTCGAGATCTCGGGGCTCAGTCGCGTGGGACACGCCGTTGTTGTGCATTATCTGTACGCCACCTAGCTGATTGTTGCTGGCGTAGATCTCCCGACCGAGCACAGTGTTCAATGCCTTGTATCCGGTTAGAATGATATGGGAATTCTCGATTTGTATGACACGTTGTCCCAATCGAACGAGGTAGGAGCCTATACCAATGGCGCGACACGATACGACCGACATCGTCACGATCTGAACACATGAAATACAATGATGATGTTGGAACAAGATATTTGTAGCTGTTTTTAATTATCTTTAATTTACCTCCTCGTACGCTCTCGAAGTCTCGCCGGCAATCATACCGGCATATTTGAGATTCTCGACACCGATCCCGTCGCTTTGGCCAATGATGTCTGTGATTTTGTAGCGCGGCTCGCCGGCATCCTCGATCAGGCTCGCTTTCACGGAATTCAAGGGAGCCAATCGGGCGTAATCGTCCGGCGTCAAGTAAATGTACTTGAATCCTTTTTCAGGCTGGCTATCGTCCTCCCACGCTATTCTGAAAAGGCTCTTCACCTACGAGCAAACAAACCAATCCAGAATTGAGCAAACTGACATAACGATTGAATCGTTCGTCTTGTTCAATTGATCTTACCTCCTCCGCAAGTCCAATGCGAGCTCCGGCATTAGCCGAGAAGTAAATTCGCGGAATGCCAAGTTGTCGCGCTCTTTCCGAGGCACGATAAAAGAGCAAATCTTCTTTGGGGCCGAATGAGCCGATAAATGTCGTCAGATCGTTGGCTATTAAAATGATGTCCCTACCAGCTGGGTACTCGGGTGTGTAAATCGTCAGTCTCCATGCGATCATTCCTACATCGTTCTCGCCAGGCAAGCGTTTCATCTCGACCAGATTTTCTCCTTCCAAGACCAGCTCAACGCTGTCAAGAACTGGATTGGGCACAACTATCGGCTCTAAAATGACAAAGCAAACACGATTCATATAACGAAATCAGCTTAGCATCGAGTGTATCGAAAGAGGAAAAAAGAACTGTTGCTTACCCGTGCTGGGAGTCTCCTCGACGTATTTCGACCAGGCCTTCTCGATCTGCTGCCTAAACATGTCGGGCAGGTCGTAGACGTAAGTGGTGCCGGCACTCTGGGCCTGGAACCTCTTGGCTTGGAGGTAGTCTTTGGTTAAGTAGGGAGTGGAGATGGGCAGTCCATGCATCGGTCCAGGCCTCCAATTCGTAGCGGTACTGTTGCTGGGCACATAGGACTCGAACCTTATGACGCCTGTCTTGGGATCCGTGACCTCCGCGTAGAGATGCAGATCGATGCTGTAGCCACTGTCGTTGGCAATGCAGAGCCTGACGTTGCTGGTGGGCTTGCCGGGCGCCGGCCTGATCGTCATCTTGATTTCGGCCTGGCGCACCCGCAGCTTCCAAAGTCGGGGGCCGTATCTCAGTACCATACTCGTTACGCTCTCCTCGATCCTCGCAGGGTCCATGATGACGCGCGGCACAAAGTTCAGGAATATGTGATTGCAGTCGGTGCGCTTGGCCAACGGATGGGAGAAAGCCACCTCGAGCTCGTCCATCGCCTCGAGCAGTACGCGCTCGCCCTCGTTGTGCAGATAGTCGAAGCTCGCCTCCTTCGTGATGAGGTCCGAGTGTCGAATGATGGAGCGTATGAAGAAGCGATAGTCCGTCACCTGCTGGCCCTTGGCCACCTTAGCCTTACCGAGGTACAGGTGCATCTTCTGGTTGGAGGTGGGCAGAGCCTCGAGATCGTAGGTGCGCATGCGATTGAGCTCGATGTGGAAGGCACAGCCGGGCTCGAGGTGCCGGTAGATGCGGTCCTCGACGAAGCCGTCACGCTGGCGGAAGGTGAAGAATTTCGGGAACTGGCGTTTCTTCAGGGCGGCGAAGGTCACGCGCCGGATACCTCGGGCGACGAGCTCCTCACGGCTGGCGGCGCACCAGTCGCCGAAGAGCCGCGCCATCGTCGCGTCGTCCTGATTGCCCTCGTCCGTCACCGCTATGCTCAGGATGTGCACGGGCTCGGGCTGCTGTTTCTCGCCAGCCACCACGGGCGGGACCGGCTGGCCCGAGGGCTGCTCGACGTTGATGCTGGTGCTGTGGCGGGACTCGCTGCAGCCGACCGCGTCGACGGCCTCGAGTACGCGAGCCGAGAGGGAACTGGGTGAGGAGAGGTCCTCCAACAAGTCGAGCACCTCGTCCGAGTACTGGGAGAACTCGGCGAGGTCCCGGAACGCGGCCATCGCTCCCGTACGGTGGTTCACCAGCGAGTGGCTCTGTCGGTTGGGATGATTGTTCGGCAGCATGAACTGGAAGTGCACCAGGGGGATCTCTCCCGAGAGCTCGAGATGCTGCAGGCAGTTGAGCTCGTAGCTGATGTAGGCACGGCGCACGTAGACCTCGAGGGCGGCGTTACAGACCGCCCGATTCGAGTGGTAGAAGAAGTCGTGGAGGATGTCGAAGATACAGGTTTCGGAGAGGATGAGCTTCTGCAGGTTCTCTGGGTGGAAGTCGTGGCCGTACATGTCGACAGCCGAGAGGAAGATCGACTCCATCTGATTGTGTCGCAGCTCGTAAGCCGGTTGGTGGGCGGCTATGAGGACCTGTCGTGCCCTCAGAGCTACGCGACTGTGCTCCGTGCGATTGAGACTGGTGAGCTCGGTGAGGGTCGAGGCGAGCTCGTCGGTCAGGCCGGGCTCGTTCGCCCACAAATGGTCCACCAGCATCGTCACCAGTACGTTCTTCTTCAGCACCTGACTGTGACTGAAGATCGTAGCGGTGACGCGGCTCATGTCGTCCTTGTGCTGGCCTATCAGCGCCGAGACGCACTTGTCGAAGTGGCCCTGCTGGAACTGCGACTCGACCACGTAGTACTGGCGCAGCAGTTCGTGCACCGCCGTCTTCATGCGGCCACGGATGCCGTTGCGGTAGCGCTGCACGAGCTGAACGATCGCCTGGGTGGTGAGGAAGAAGACGTCGCGCTCCGCGCGCTTGGAGAGGGTGGCCGCGTGACCATCTATTACCGCGGCGATCTGCTGGCTGGGGAACTGCGCGAGGACCGAGGTGATGTTTCGCTCGTAGAGGGTCATCAGTTTGCGGATCTTCTTCTCGACGCTCAGAGGTATGCGACCTGAGATGGTGGCGATCACCTCCTGGAGCTCGAGCAGGGGAAGGCTGGGATCTCGCAGCGAGCCCATGAAGCGCTCGACGAGCTCGCGTAGCCGTGGCAGGTGGTAGGGGTCGGGCAGGCAGTAACCCGCCAGGCTGTTCTCCAGAGAAGCCCGGTACTTGGAATGCAGGTGGTTCAGTTTCTCGGGCACGGCGGGACTGCTGGGCCCGGGGAAACGGCCGCAGAACTCTTGCGCTTTGGTTACGAGCGACGGATCATCCAGCTCGAGACGAGCGATGAGAGTGCCGGCTTCGAGAACCGCGCCCGGTCGCTTGACGTAAAATAAACTGCCGGCCTCGGAGGCGGTCACGCTCATGACCATCTTCATGACCTCGATCTCGGCGTAGGCCTGACCAGGCTCGACGTGGCCGCCGTCCTCGACCATGAACCCGATGAGTTTGCCGGCCGAGGGACAGCGCAGCAGCGACGGGTCGTTGTCCTTGTCGAAGACGCAGGTCTGGTTGCCGATGACGATGCGGTAGCGGTCGACCTCCTCGCGCATGTAGGTCGTGAAGCTGGCGCCGTCGAGGGAGAGCAGGAGGCCACCGTCCGACAGCCGATGGATCTCGACCTCCTTGTACGAGCCGTTCAACACAAGGAAGTAGGTGTTGGGGCCGGACTTGGTCGCCTGCACCTTGTACTTGAAGCCGTCATTGATGAGCTCTACGTCGACGACGTTGTGCAGATCGTTACTGGCCTGGATCTGTCCCTTCTCGAGGGCGGTCTGGAAGCCACCGAAGGCCGCGGTGATGGCCCGATCGGCGATGTGCAGGGCACCGCAGGTCACAGCCAGCAGGACGTCGGGCTTGTCGCTGCGCACGCGCTCCGAGATCAGCAGGTCCAGCCAAGCGGTGTCGATGTTGTTGTTCAGGAAGGCCGATGTCTCGAGCAGAGTGATCAGGTACTCGACCGTGGTGCGGAAGTCACCGCGAATGCTGAGCTCCTTCAGGGCTATGACGAGATTCTCGCGGGCCTGGTTACGGTCCTCGCCCCAACTGAAGCAGTGACCGAACTGGGAGTCGGCGAACTCGTGCAGACCACCGGATGCGCCCACGGAGAAGTAGCCCCAGACGTTCTTCGACGAGCGGAAGTTGAGCTCCTGTACCGTTCCACTGCTGGGCTTGAATCCTAACGCATGACAATCTCAAACGGTTAGAAAACGTTTCGAAATTCGAGAAAGAAAGCCACTAGTGGGACAACGATATATACGAACCTTCATCGGGGTTCTCGCTGGTTATCCTGGCAGCGATGACGTGACCCCAGGGTTGAGGCTTGTGTCTCGGCTGTTCTAGATCTATGAGACTGTCGCCCCAGGGGCTCTCGCCGTACAGCAGTCTTATGTCCTTGATGTGATGCAGGGGCAGACCCATGGCGATCTGTAGCTGAGCAGCGGGCAGATTCACGTCCGAGACCATCTCCGTGCAGGGATGCTCGACCTGTAGACGTGGATTCAGCTCGAGGAAATAATAGCGTCCCGAGGTGTCGTAGAGGTACTCGACCGTACCTGCACTCACATACCCTACCATCTTGGCCAATCTCACGGCTGCCTACTCTAGCGATCGGCAACAGACGGGGTAGACACACGAATTAAAACAACGAGCTACAAAGAAGGTTGTAAAAAGTGATAACTGTATAGGACCTTTTCCATCTCCTCGAAGACCTCGGGCTTGGCAATCACAGCCGGCGCCTCCTCGATGATCTTCTGATGTCTGCGCTGGATGGAACAGTCGCGTCCAAATAGGGATATCGCGTTGCCGTAATTGTCGGCCAGCAGCTGTACCTCCAGATGCCTCGCGCACTTGGCCAGCTTCATGATGAAGATCGGCGAGCCGGGTATCTCGGTCTGGACCTGGCGAAACAGCGAGGGAAGCTCCTCGGCGTTCTCGACCTTGCGTATACCCTTGCCACCGCCGCCTTCGCTCGCCTTCACCATTATCGGATAGCCGATCTTGCTCGCGGCCGCGAGACATTCCTCGACGTTCGACACGCAGCCCTTCTTGAACAGCTCCGACGAGATCTTGATCTTCTTGCCGCTGTAGTGGGCCTTGAGCTCGGAGCCCGACCAGGGCAGCGTCGGCACGTCCGCCGTCTGTGCCACTATGCTCGAGGCTATCTTGTCACCTAGTGCCCACATCGCTCTCTCCGACGGACCTGCGATCAACGATCAATCCATCGAATCATACTCTACCGGTGTTAATATCTCCGTTTACTCGCGATGGATTATACTCACCGATGAAGCAGATGTTGTTCTTGTGCAGGAGCTCCGGCAGCTTGGGATTCTCGGAGGCGTGACCCCAGCCAGCCCAGACGGCTTGCACCTGTGTCCTCGTCGCTATGTCGATGATCAGCTCCACGTTGGCGTAATTGTTGTTGTTGGAGCCGCCCGGCACGGGTACGTACTGATCCGCCATTTTGATGTACTCGGCATTGGCCTTGAGATCCTCCGGCGTGACCATCACCACGAAACGCACCGCGCGCTCGTTCTTGAACATCTCGTAAGACCAGCGACGTATCGAGCGCATGCATTTTACCGCTGCTATGCCGTTGTTGGCTATTAGTACCTGTCGAACCAAACGTATGTTTATACCTTTTAGAGCTGTGCGAGCATTAGTTTCGTCGGGAATAGCTAGTGGATGTTTTAGGCTTGACTTTTCAGTTTGTGAGACTAGTATGAGTTTGCTCTATCTTTTTTTCTTTTAAATTAGTTGAAATTATCGAGTAATTTGCTGATACGTAACGCGTGTTATGTAATACTTCGCAAAGTGCAGTTCACTGCCCAAATGAAATTCTGTGCACTCTTGAAATTTGAATTGGGAATTTTTGTTGACATAATTTTTAAAATTCCATTCGAAACGGACATTAAATTCAAATAATTTTTACTGAAAATTATGGAAAATTCGAAAATTTGAAAATGCATATGTACAATCTTCTATTTTGATGGACAAGGTCTCGCATAGTCAAATTTAGAGAGTATTACACTTACAAATATTTGTTTAAAAAGGTATTTTATTAATTTTTTTGTTTAATTCTAATTACGGTGTGTATATATTTGAAGCAATTTATCCTTTTTTTTTTAAATTAGATTAAATTAGATATTTTTCAAAACTTTATTTTAAGGAGTTTTATTAATAAAAAGATATATGTCTAAAATATTCAAGAGATTTACAATTAAAATAGTGTCCGCGAATCAAGCAAGGATAACGATTAATTTTTCGTTTGACGTCAATAATAATAAAAAAAAGGTTATTATAGTCATTATAATCTACGTCACTACCTTCAAAGTCATTAATGTCATAAAAAAAGCTTTGGTGCAAAACAAATGATTAGAGAAATAAAAAAAAGTTGTTTTTGATGTGCCTATTTGTTTGAGGGATAATGAGTATGACGATATTTAAATAGACATCTGTCTTTGAATCGTTAATATTATATTGATTTATTAAATTCTAATAAATGAATTAAATAAACATGTTGTTTATATGATTTTAGATTGAAAAGAAAATCTTATTTTAAAATCGTTCAATTAGATGTTCGATTAAAGGTAAAAAATGTGTTTTATCATACTGACAAAAAAAAGTTAATAGCTATTTATTCCAGGTATTATCGAGTATTTTACAGTAGTATTTTATCATTTTCTATCAGGATATCAATGAATTCATTAATAGTACAGTCCTTAAAAAATAATTAA
Organism: Megastigmus stigmatizans; assembly: GCA_900490015.1. Taxonomy (NCBI): domain Eukaryota; kingdom Metazoa; phylum Arthropoda; class Insecta; order Hymenoptera; family Megastigmidae; genus Megastigmus; species Megastigmus stigmatizans. The sequence goes on along the minus strand of UELV01177743.1, from coordinate 3,744 downwards.
TATAAAATAGATTTTTTTAGGGTACACTTATTCATGTATTAATTCTAACTGGCATTACATAGTATTGCACAAAATGTGCTTCGGTTACCTAATGTTACTTGATGAATACAGTAACGTCAATGTTTTGTAAAATGAAATAAATTGAGGTAAAAATATTGATTATGTAAAATATCAGATATTAAATGCAATACTGCTGATTCTTCATTCGAACGAAGGATAGTAATAATATTTGGCCATATTCTGTATGGGCAAAAATATTATTTCCTCGCAGGAATCCAGAAATGCTGGTGTTTGCAATTCGCTGTTGACAATGACGCACGTCAGCACATAAGAAGCTTGACTATATTAACTAAAAGCGATTTTCGAGAATGCAACAAGACAAGGAAAAAATCTCTATTTTTCTTTTCTCTTTCGTTCGTTATCCTTTGCTTCTGTGATTTTTATTCCTAGTGTAACCGCTATTAAATTTAACTATAAAAATTCGTTTATAACCGAACATTAATCTCTCTGCGTTTCTGACTTAGTATATTTAATGTATACATGCTGGTTTAATTTATTTTTTCTTTCCAGGCTAGCTTAAGCTGCGTACGTAAATGGATTACTCACTAGATCTAACCGACATCTCCATATTTTAATTTACAACGCGCGATGGAAGTCATCCGGTAAATTGCTACAAAAACTATGCGGTTTAAAAAAATCTAATGACTTTTAATCAACTTATTAATAACCTCGTTCGATATATAGAGAACCAAATTTCACGACCTTTAATTTTGCCATCATTATATCCACTGTATTTCCATTAATATTCGATTCAACATAATTCTCATAAATTCTTTACATCCAAGTCCCCGTACTATTAAAAACACTCGTAGATGGTCGATAAAGAAAGCGCGGCTATTAGCCTACTTTTTCCCTCGCGGCATCAGAGTCAACTTACAGCACTATACGGTATATAATGTGAGTAGAAGGTATGTATAATAAAAACCTTATTGATGACGCGAGTGCCTCCGAAACGATGAACGAACTCCTCCGGCGTGGCTACGGTGAAGTCCTTCTCCAGCTGGCGGCTCTGCGTCTGGATCATCACCGTGCCCTGCGACATGCTGGGCCTGCGTAAACACAAACAAACCAAACGGCAAATCAGACTCTGTTATACATTCGTCGGAGCGCGAGAATTTAGTCAGGACGGACACAATTCCTACATATATAAAATTGGTATGCACGATCTCAACGCGAAACACAAATCGAGACTGGAAAGCATATAAAATTAATTCTAGATCCTATATAATTAACTACGCCGAAAAAAAAAAAAAAAAAAAACACTACAAGGAAATGAAGGAGAGACGAGTGAGTCCGCGCTAATCAAAAGTCGAAAAGATGAAAGCGGGATGAAGAGTGGGCTGGATGCTAATTTACGTCATTCCATGATGATAAGAGGAGGTCGGCAGCTTGAGGCAAAACTCGTCCTGGTCCAATTGGAAGCTGGGCCTCCGACAAGCATCGTCCTCGTCCTCGTCGGGCCCAGATATCGTCACGTCGAAACTATTCATCCTGGCTAATCCGGCCGTAAGATTGTCCGAGCTCTTCCAAATCGGATCCTTCTCGCTGTTCTCGGCGAGCACGAACCTCTTGATGCGCTTCATGCCGAGCGCATCCACTATCCAGCTCATCGGTTTCGCCAGCCTGTGGAGGTGTTTCAGTCGCTCTCTCTCTAGCTCCGATCATTCCCGCGTCCACGGCCACGGCTCCGACTTCTTCTTCTGCTGCGTCTGCATTCCTTAGCGGCTACTATATACACGAGCTCGCTCGGGGAAAATCCGGAACGCGCGCTCTCTGACACGTGGCTGACAGGCAGACCAGAGAGAAAGAGAGAGAGAGAGAGAGAGAGAGAGAGGATTCCTAACGGCACCTGTGTACCGTGCGCGGTATGTGTACGCGCGATTCGATCACCGACTCAGCGCCGACTGTCCAAACTTTTCCAGCGTGGTAAGTAAACGAGCGGCCGAGGAAAGTGGACCTTGAAGAGGAGTCCGAGGAGACGGTATATATAGGCCGCACTGTTACTCCTTCCTTTCCGTGCGCTTGCCTCCACCTCTTCCTCCTCCTCCTCCTCCTTGCCCAGTTTGACCAAGTGAGCACGTGCAGCGGTGTGCGCTATACTCCTTTATTCCATTCACCCGAGCAGGTGCTTATGTGTGTGCAGTACAGGCTTCTTGTGCATATCGCTGCGGCTATATAACTTCGTCAAACACTCTTTAATTTTGCATACGTCGGCTTCGACAATGCTCGCGACTCGTCGAAGGAGGGATTCAGTGCGTCGAGTGGACGCATCGTGATAAATACACCTGCCAGGTGTGTATATAGTTTGAAGTGCAATGTTGAAACAGAGTCGCTTCCTGTTTTAGTGCGTTTATCAATACTGTGAGTTTCATGTGATGTGCGGATTTCGTGTAAATACAAGACGGGACGGCACGTTTTTCTGTCACGATTTCTTTTATTTGCACGCTGTTATACCAAGTGCGTTGTCTATATATATATATATATATAGTTTATATACTGTGCATGCAAATGTGTAAAGATTTCCAAACAGGAACGTGTGAGTTTTGAAACAGTCTGATTTGCAATTTCTAAAAGGCATTCGCATACCATTTACCTTATGCCTGATCGGTATGCATGTATATAACAGTTTTTGTTTTTGAGAAAACGTCACATATAAAACTTTAAATAGTTTTAATTCCAAAATATCTTAACAGCTCCTGTTACAAAAGCATGTGTAGTTTTCGTATAAATACAAAAATGATTACACAATATTTGTATAGGCCAGTTATAAAAAGTTCAAAGTGTCAAATAATATATGAAGAAAAAAGTTTTTTTTTTCCCTCTAAATTTGAAACAGTGAAAACTGAAGAGCTGCCTCATAAGCAATGCATTTCGGTTGGTGTATGTTTCCATTCATATATCTGCGATTTTTGACCGTTTCAAATAAGGAAAAAAAAAATTAATTTTAGATCAAAAGACAATTTTGATGTAAAAAGTTTTTATTCAACTTAATTTTTGAAAGAAAATGAGTAATTGTAAACAATTACAAGCAGAAAAAGGTTTCATTTCACGAATGAAAACCTTTTTCTTTTTTTCCTTATCAAAGTACTTTAATTACCGATACATAATCTCTGCTATACCACATGTTTTTTTCATTACTTATAGCGTAATAATCGTTACCACCTGATAAATATATAATAGCCTTTTATATTTATGTAATTTAATTTGAATAACATGTTAATAGAATTTTATTTTCGTAGCTTGTTTTTTAAATAAATAAATTTATGCTGATTAATTAAGGCACTTGAGTGTCGTTAATTTTTCAATTGCCTACTTATTCATTTGAAAACTAACATTAAAATTGATGATATAGTAGGGATCTATGTCGGTAATCGATAAGAAAGTAATGTGAAAAGGAAACTTGCGATATGGAGCTGAAATTTGCATCGGTGAAATGCAACGAAAATATTTTTAATTAAACTTTTTATTCATATAATTGATTAAAAATTAATTAAATAATTATCATATCTAGTTAACCTATTAACGACCAAGACCCCGAATTTTCAACATCTTTTTCAAGGCCTTTTTTCAACTAAAAAAAAGGTTTGAAAAAATTTGAAAAAGATCATTTCCGACGTATTTTGAGCTGTTCTTTCGAATTGTGATACAGATTTTTTGTTAAAATACTCCTGCAAAAAAATATGG
>UELV01177742.1:0-14234 GCA_900490015.1 Megastigmus stigmatizans | reverse complement strand
ACCGCTCCTTCCCTCATACCTACGATCTCCGCTACTCTATATAGATGTGTATAGTTACCACCCTTAGGGAGATCAACGTATATATCGGACTTTGCCCAACTACATCGTCATTTGTTGCAGCCGTGCTTTTAGAGCTGAACTTATTACTGTGTTATCAAACCGCTATTGCTATTTAGTATACTGGGTTCTTTTTAATTTTTCCTCCTTTGATGCGAATCACGTGTTATTGCTAATGGTCCATTGGAACTTTAGTGGTGTGTTATGTTATACAGATATTTTTATGTAGATTTATTTCCTATGAGATCAATAAAAGTATCCAAGTTGTCGCGGAAGAGATACTTTTAGAGATATCAAAATTCAGCAATAGAACGTTATGCTTTCCGCGAGTATAGAATTTTATTTTCAAAATATTGACACCTCCAATTTGGTATTTCCGTCCTATAACGTCATTTATTGAATATCGAATATAAATATTTGTACAGAGAAACGGAGAGGAATAGAAATTAATAACAGCAAACAAACTCTTCTTGTTATCAAGTTACACACAGGAATTTATGATAATTTTAATCAAAACTTAATATTTTACGCCTCCAAAGTTTGAATTTTGCATGCACATCGTTTGTTGAAATAATATCTTTTGCAAAGTTATGGCGAAACAAGCGCACGGAATGCTTTCTGTAAACACAATAACGCAAAATTGCTTTTCCTTTCAACGAGTGTAATAAAAAATTAAATTTATTTGTCAATAAATTCTAATATACAAACGAATCATACTAAATGTTCAAATTAATTAATGCGTCCACTTCCAACAACAAGAATTAAACGCCTCCATCCAATCAGCATGGCTCTTGTTAAATAAAATTGTATAGCTCAGGCCATTTCACTGAAAAAGTATATTCTCACCCGTAACAACAACTCCTAGGTGTGGATTATTCAATAAAAGCCGCGCAACCAAAACTTGGAGCATTTTCTTAATTAAACGAGTGCCAGACGGTATGGCTATCCCTCTAACAAATCAAGCAAAGCTGCTTTCCTCCAGCCGAGCGGAGGATCCCACCATCACGTCTACTCCTACTACCACTTATTCGAGATACACAGTGCAGACGAACGAGTTCCGGACGTCTCGCAGGATATCCCGAATAAAAAGACAGAATGTAAAAGAAAGCGTTGCCGAGGAAGTAGAAGAAGAAGAAGAAGACGAAGAAGGGAGACACTGGTTAGACTGTGCAGAAAAAGACGTAGGGTAAGAGGTTGCAGGAGCGAGAGAGAGAAGGAGACAGCGAAGGGGAAAAGAAGCGAGAGCGCGAACACACAGAGGAGAAGGCTATGATTTACGGCTTAGCCAGGATATAACGGGAAAGGCTGAAGGGCTATATGTGTGTGTATATATATATATATATGTAGGCATGGGACAGGATCGTCGCGCGGCAGAAAATGTATGGAAATGCATTCTCTCCCTGAAATCCAACCCTCTCTGGCGCTCCTTCGGGTGTTCCACTGCGCGTCTTGTACGCCGGCTGCTCCTCCGTGCAACGGGAGGATCAAACTACGAGTGAATAGCAAGCGAGCCACTAAGCTTCGAGCGGGAAGCTCGAGGGTACCGGTCCAGGTGGATTTAAGACGCTGCGTGTAGGTGCAGCAGTCCTCCTCCGCTTAACCCTTTGTTGACGAATTACGGATGATGGAAGATGCGAGAATTTTATGATTTGCGCTTCAGACGACTTGCGGTGCCGCTTTCTTACTTGACATGAGAAATGTTCGTTGGTTACTGATGTACTGGAATTTGATTGGGGAAGAAACGACGACCATTTATAGTTACCAACGTATTCAAATAGGATTTTATTCCTTTGTAAAATACACACTTTAAGGCTACGCTTTAAAAAATAACATTGGTTTTTCATCAATCATTGAATCAAAATGTGTATTTATGGATAAACCGTCGGATGTTTGAAATTTCAATATAACAAGTGTGTTTCTCCGTGTGACAATAGAGTTTCAAAGTTATATGGCATTGGGATTAGACGATGATTATTAGATGTTCTCGCTATATTTCATACTAACAAGCTGAAGCGACGCACGACTCGGATAGTAGACAACTTAGAAACTGGAACATTTCCTTGACTTTCGAGAGGATGAGTTCATTGTCGACGAGACAGATGCTACTTTATTTTAGTTAGTATATACTAATAATGCAACGCCATAGCATGAATGCATGACAATAGGTATTCATTCTTATCTACCTACATTTGTAAATATGTGCTATATTTGAATGAATGGTTTAATTTACGTATTTGTACACTGAGAACATTATTTTAGGAAAAATTACTATACCATCTAGATGATTTGGAATGTACTCTCGTGGAAAATTTCCAAACAAAGCGTTGCTTTAAAAAGAGAATTTGAATGAAGAGTTTCAATACAAGCTATCGAATATTTAACGCACTCTCAGAAACTTTGCTTTTACAAAAATTTCAACAGATTCAAAGAACATTTTTAGCTTATAATATAGTTGAGATATATTTTTCAAACGTCACGTGGCAGTAAAGCGTTCTCGTACCTTTCTATCTTAATTTACATATAAAAGGAAAGTTTCACTATCGATAGTCATCCTTAGTACTAGTCTATTTAAACTTTTCGGACTGATAATGAAATAATTCAGGATAATGAGGTTAGTTCTTATATTTTTGAAGTAGAAAAAAATTGAAGACTAAAAAATATATAAATTCAACACACATTACTCAATGTTTAGAATATTGATGATAGTCTCTTTGAATTAAGGAAAGGCTTCAAATTGCCTACATTGTATGTAAAAACTGACGAAACAATAACAATAATTTCATTACATAATAAACGTAAAAATTCAGAAAGATATTTTTAAATACATTTTTAAAAGTACAATAATAAACCTTTCGAATATAACTGCTGCAACTGTAAATGCTGCAATTTAAGATAGAAAGCTTCTAAGTGCGTAGTGTTAGTATTGCGCCATTAGATCTTCACCATTTTATGGTGAGAATTAAAAACTTGTCCATAAAAAAGAAATTACTAACCAACACAACTCTGCACCGGAACATGGTAAGAAACTTATAAAAAAGAAATAGCAAGTATATCTGCTTCAAATTGCGTTTGCTCAATTAAAGCATTATTATTGCTTATTAAACTGCTGTAGGCTTTTAGAGGAACTTGTAAAAGAAAGAGTACAAATAAAATAATATCGATTTTTGACCGTATGTATTACGAATTTCTAGACAATGAGAACAAATAAAATTAATAGTCGTAGCCTATAACATATTTCAATAATAGAAAATAAGTATTAAAAGTTTTATTTCTAATAGCAAAAGTCTACAGACATAAATCAAATGCACGTCTTACTAGACTCGACCCTTATCTATTATGATCGATGTTTATTTTTTTTACCTTACGTTTCGTGTAAAAATGATTTATATATAATTATATATAATCATATATAACCCTATATATAAATAATATGATTATATAGAATCATATATAATTATATACAATTATATACAATTATATAAAACCATATTATCCATACATGACTAGGGGAGAGTCGGGCGGTATGGATATTAAAAAGTTCAACGTATTTATTTTTTATTATTTATACGGAATAAAATATAGCAAATAGTTTTATAATATTCTAAAATGATCTGAGTATCAAATTCAAATACGTTGAAGCATGGAAAATTACTTTTTTTTTTTAAATAACAATAATAGCAAGTACTTCAAAATACCCATATCGCCTCACCCGTGGGGTTATCGAACTTTCAGGTATCTAACTTTTATATTTATTTTAAAGTCCAATCAAAGGACCATGAGACTATATAAGGATCGCAACCCGCTTCCAAATATTCATTAGCAAGTCTGCATCGGTATCGATACATTGGTTAGAGCGAATCTTGAAATTTACTGTTTGAACATTCGAATCTACTGACGTTACGATGGCAGCCATACAAAATTACAACTTTTTCGAAAACGTACATTATCAACTGAATAAGGCAGTAAATCGGGGCGATCTCGAACTCGCCAAATTAACTAACGTTGATATGAATCTCTATTTGGATGAAGATAATGTACCGCTGAATACTGCTGTAATAAACGGCGATGTAGACATGGTGAAACTTCTACTTCAGCATAACGCTAGCCCAAATCTTCCAGAAGAGTAAGTAAAAATCACTTTTTTAAAACAACAAATTTGTCACAGTTTTTTAATTTACTATACGTATAAAATAACATCAACAGTAAACAGATTTTTCTTATTAAGTTACATGTATATCGCGGTCATTACTGTACATTATAATTTTCCTTTACTTAAAATAATACTTTTGGTGACAGAGTTTTTTTTTTTTTTTTTCAAAAATCAATATCTTCTCTATCTTTATATATACCGTTAAATGCAAGATCCAGTATGGTAGGAATCTTTTCGACCATATCACATCCAATTAAATTAGCTGATCAAAAATAATAGAGAATAGTACCTTTCAACTAAAAATTCAATTTCATATTTCAGGCTGCTCACGAAGATTCACTCACCCCTATGGATCGCGATCGCCCATCATTATTATCAAATAGTCCATCTCTTGATTCTCGCAGGTGCTCATTTGTGCGAAATCATTCGCAGCCCTGAGGGAGATCTACAATGGTTCGTATACTTGCACAAAGCGATAATGCATGGTGACGTGCTCATGATAATACTTCTGTAATTTCACAACGCGGATGTAAATGCACGAGGTACCTTGGGCATGAGTACGCTGCATGTAGCCATGCGCGCGAAATGCAAACCCTCTATTCTGAAGATGCTAATTAACCATGGGGCAAATCCCCCATGAGAAGAGAAGAGAAACTCACGCGCTGGAAAGATGATGCTGAAGCAAATGATAAAGGCGATCGAGTTCGGTATGGTCGTCGCAGAGGAGGACATGAGAGCCATCCGCTCGGATGAAAATCTGCGAGTTTTCCATGACCAATGTATCGAGGAGATAAGCCATATGAAAAGTCAAAAATTCTACATATGGATATCTTTCTTTCATATATTTTCGAAAGATGAGACTAAATTAGCAACACTGCTAAGAAACGAGGATTTTATAAAAGCGTATGTTGCCAAAGATATCAGAAGTTTATTTTCTGCATATTGTATAGACTTGGGCTGCAAAATGAAAAAGGCAGCGTCGATCATGAATTCGCAGAGGAAGATAGAAAATTATTTGCACGTTGCGCTCAGCCCAAAGTTTCCAGTTTTAGTAATAAATAGGATAGCCTATTTTAGCAATCCAAATGATTTCCCCATTGTTGATTGAAATTATTTTCAAAAAGGCTTACATAATTGTACATGTATATGTTAGATAATTTAAAAAAATTGAATTAAGTGAATCATTCAATTATGTGCTATACAAGTACGTATCGTCTCTAGGAGAACGATTGTATGTAATCTTATAAACTATATAATTTTGTAGGAACGTTGATGAAAATAATTACTTAGCAGATTTATCATAAAACAATATATATGATAATATATTGTTTTATGATAAATCTGCTAAGTAATTATTTTCATCAACGTTCCTAAATTACCTACCTATCAACACAAAAATAAACTAGCTCTCGCCTCCATCTTATATTCAAGGCACACATAGTGCTTGCGCTTCGCGCTTGCAAATTATAGCTTTATTGGACCAAAGTGAATAGAATTTATCAATCATCAATGAACTATAATATTTAAACTCATAACTATTCTTATAAGGTGGACTGCTTAAGACATATGCAGTTGTGTATATCTTAAAAGCAACAATACGCATTTCTACAAATTTCATTTCTTCGAGTCCTACGATGAAACACAATTACATAAGCCTATATATTATTATCAAACACGACTTGGCGGAAATAGCGCTTTCCATCTCCATCCCCATCCTTATCTCCATATATTGCATAAAAATGAAGTAAACAATTTCTTCCCAGAACCTTTCCTCAATACGGGAAAGAGACGAAAAAAAGAAAAGGAAAGAGTAAAGAGCTCATGCACAATCCAGAATCCAGTTAAAAAGCCTCCCCCCGGTGCGTCAGCCAAGCGTTCGAAGTGCAAGTAATGCTTATTCATCGACAGTTGCATAAAAGAGAGACCGCCGCGTGCGCGCGCAAAATCTTTGCATAGCGGTCGCGTAAAACAGAAAAAGATCCCGTGCATTTGGTATGCTTTAAGCGCAAAATAGAGAGTGGGGGAGAGAGAAAACAGGAGAGAGAAAGAGAGTGTAATGTACGTCACATACCCAGCGGTAGGGGAGGTAAAACGAGTGCGCGCAAACGGTATAGCAAAGGCACTTTACGGTAACGGCAACCATTGCATCGACATACACATTCTCTCTCCCTCTTTTTACCTCTTTCTACCCTTTCTTTGCGCAGATAGAGAGAGAGAGAGAGAGAGAGAGAGAGAGAGAGAGAGAGAGAGAGAGAGAGAGAGAGAGTGACCGTTATGTAGTATGCGAGTATAAGGACGTCGCTGCTAGTGGCGGAGTAAGGAGGGAAACTTTAAAGAGATACTGTCGGGACGTTAAGGTAAACTGTGCGAGTGTGCAGCAGCAGCAGTAGCAGCCTCGCCGCGTGTTTCTTTGTCTACACTCTCGCTCGTCGTTCTCCTTCTCTCCCCAAGAGAGAAAGAGAGAGAGAGAGAGAGAGAGAGAGAGAGAGAGAGAGAGAGGGAGAAAAGCCATTGGACGACGGGCCGAGAAAGTGAGGATGGCCGTGCGAGCAGGCAACGACCGGTGAAAAACGGGGGAAAAGGAGGAAACGGCCTGTAGGAATGGGGAGAGAGAGGAAAGTACATGGAGTGTAGGTGGATGGGTCGAGGCCGTGCGCGAAAGATATGGGGAATGAGAGAGAAAGAGAGAGAACGGAGAAGGCGTCGTTGCGGCCGGAGTGGCTGGGAAAAAGATGGAGAGGAGCTGACAATTGGAATGGAGGAGCGGATAAGGATGAGGATGGGAGGCGGTGGAGAGAGAATGGGGATCAATTACGAAATGTTTACTGCACTTTGTTTTTTAGACAACGAAAGAAGAACTGGGATAACGTTATAGTATAAAATGTTAAACAACAACAATTTTTCACCAAAAGTGCGTATATGATTCGTATATAAATGCAAAATAAAATGATTTTCTCTATTTGAAATACCTGAATACTTTAACAAAGAAAAGATTAATTGTAATCCTACAGAATTTTCGCAATTGCACATTTTACATGAAATGTGCCATTTAGCAATAGACGTCGGCGAGACGATTGTGTAACCTAAACAAACACAGTCTAACGTGAACGGAAGCTGCTCAGACGAATAGAAAATCAGAGAAAGCCAGTGCGGGGTACAAAGAGCTCGCGAACACGTAGACGTATAGACTATATAGGAATAGGTGAGGGAATGGATAGATGAAGCCGCGCGCGCGCGCGAGAGAGAGAGAGAGAGAGGGAGGAAGAAGTTTACGCGGTCCTAATTTAAACGGCGCCACATCGCGTCGCGCAGTGGCACTACTCGCCGCTCGAGAATTCTCTACGAGGGCTTTCGAATGGGGGCTATAATTTTGTAAAGCGACGAATTTACCGCGCGGCGGCGGCGTCTCTCTATTAAATCGCGACTTGGCTTGTCGTTTCGAGCCTCTCGCTCTGCTGTACCATCGCTGTGCTTCTGCTGCTGTTGGTGCCGCTACTGCATAAGTGTCGCTTAAGTGCCACTAGGATGGAGTAACTCATTTACTGCATATAGGGTAGTTTGATCTGAAAATTGGTAAACTTTACTGGCCGTTGTACTAGTCTCTCACTCGGTGGAAAGGACGAGTCGTGCTACTACTCTACGCGCGCTATTTCTCTTCCTACGCACTGCGTGATTTTATTTTCATGAATATTTACTCGATAAAGCTTGACACGTTCTCTCTCTCTCTCTCTCTCTCTCTCTCTCTCTTCCACAGTTACAGAAAAATAACGTCCTGAACATCAGCGGCTTTTATGAGCTGCTACTCCTCTGACTGGATTGAAAAGAGCCTTTTGTATGTTGTGTGATATAAAGTGGGTTATTTTCAGGCTGCGCTTTATTTTAATTCAAAGATTGATGGCGCGTATCGCGGGGCTTATGGCAAATTTGGAACGGAAGGATATAAATTTTAACGTTTGAACTATTCGTATTGAGAAAATGAAACCTTTTAAATTAGCACTTTAAAAAAATAAGTATTATGAAGATAGTATTTGGGAATAAATATTTTTTTGAAGATTTAATGCAAATGACATTTCACTTAGAAAAAAGGATATTTCAAATAAGCTTCTTGTTTCTAATAACAAAGAAATAGAGTCTAATTTTTAAGTAGTAATATCTGAGTGTGATCAGACACGTTGATGTAGATCTCGTGTATTTTATGTAAGCAAAATTAATTGAAATTCAACTTTAATGAAACACTGTGCATGCAACATTATTGGAGTGTTTTATTTATTGTTTATTAGACAGAAGTTTTTAAAAGAGTTTGAATTTCGAAGAAGCTTTTCCATTGTTGTAAGAGTAATGTAATATTTCATTCGATATCTGATAAAGTTGGTAAATAAAGCCTCGATCTGAGATACAACAGAGTTATTTCACATTAGTTTTTACGAATCATCTCGATACTATCTACACATGTTCTAACCTGAAATAATGTCTATAATATAACGATTTTTTTTTCTTTCAATGGATGTCAGTTACCAACTAATCTTCTCGAGATCACGTTTCTAATTGGACTACTGCAGAAAGTGACCCTAATCACAGCCTAGACGTAACAAGGATATCTCATAATATATGCGTCTTCAAAAAAACCACTATGTCACTGAACTGCAGCCTCAAAAAACCACACCTGGCAAAAAAGCATCAGCAGGACACACGAACAACTGGAAAAAGCCTTTCTCTCGTCGCGGTTAATCGACAAAAGACGTCAAACTCGCCATTAAACTCGCATTTTTCACCGCCACGTCACACGTAACGTATCGGATTTCGCACTACAGTCGAAGTCCCGCGGCGAACAGCCACCGCATACACACACACACACATATACACGTCTGCCAGACAGCAGCAGGAGTAGCAGCTCTTGCCGAGCGTCGACAGAGAATTTCTCGAATTCCGTATCCACCCCTAACGTGCTCGCCCGGTAATAATTTGATGAGCCTTCGCTCGACATATCCACCTACTGCAGCTGCTGTTGCTGCCGCTGCTGCTCGCTCAGACCAAAAGTGAGATAGAGAGAGAGAGAGAGAGAGAGAGCACAACGTAGTTGTACAAGAGTGACGCCCTTTCGCAAGAGGGAGAGAAAGTGAGAGACACACACGCATACACACAAGTTGTCGTCGTCGTATAGGCTGAGGATATGTGGAAACGGCGCTTAATCGAGCAGCAGCCCCGCTCTCGACGACGAGGCCGAGTGATTTCCGGTGGCGCTTGGACACGCGAAACGACGCGCAAATGCACGTACATGCGGTGGACGTCTGGATATATCGTCTATATATGCGTGTGTATGTGTATAGGTGTATACTGTATAGTAGGAGCGACGATGGCGGAAGGATCGATGCGCGTCGACAAATCCGAAGCCCCACAGTAGTATGAGTCGAGCGGCTTTGCCTGCTCGATCGCTATGGGCCGTGAGAAATTTACGGGTGTGTGCCGCAAAGATGCGTTAGTTCTGCGGATGTGTTCAAGGCAGAGAGAGAGAAAGAGGGAAGAATTCGCAGGCTCGATTTATTGCGGCTTCGAGAAGTGCACTGGACCTATGAGTTTTTAAAGGGCTTTCAATAAAGTTCGTTTGTTGTTTATTAATGGTTGTAGGATTATTCTTATACACTTGGAATTTGATTGCTTCAGTTAATGTGTAAATCGTAGATTAGTTGAATTAGTTGAAATAAATCGCGAAATAGAAAAAAATATCTGTCGAACTGTATAGCTAATATAAAATTTTATGTTTCTAGTGCAAGTGAATCATATACGAGCCAAATAATCATTATTCCAAATACTGCAACCTCTTGGTTCAAATAAACATGTAAAAGAGTAATATTTAGAAACATTCGTTATTCCAGTATATAAGATAGACAAAATAACGATTCCGAAAAAGTCTGAATTTCCCAAAAAAAAAAGAAGCAAAAAATAAATGCATTCCAAACGACCGGCACGAAGAGAAAAGACCTCCGGGGAATATAAAAATCGCATAGCATAGAGAGAAAGAACGCAAGAGAGAGAGATTCGAGCGATAACTAACAGGAGCCGAGGGAAGAGCGGGCAAAGTTATATCGTAATTCTCGTTAAAAAGTTGCCTCTCTCCCACCAGAGAAAGAGAAAAGAGAGAGAGAGAGAGAGAGAGATCCGGCAAGGCGATACGCATTCCGAAACATTCGGCTCGTTAAAATCGACAAGTGCTGCCGCCTATACTGCAACAGCATCACCACCACCAGCAGCAGCAGTAGAGCGAGAATATAAAGAACAACAGGGGAAGAGGCCGGGGAAGAAGTAAGCGAAAAGAGAGCGAGGATCAGTGGGCCATGGTGCATTGCTAATCGGCTCGTTCTTCCGGAACGAAAGAGCTACCGCGCGTCACCGTGTAAACGCACAGCGCGCGCGCACGACACACACACAGAGGCTCGCGCGCGCTACAAGGCGCGATTCGCCCCGTAATAAAGTCCCTCGGCTTTACGAGCGAGTGCGCCAGAGATTTTGTGGGGTCCGAAGACCGCCTGTATGTGTGTATATATATTCGCGGGAAGCTCTTTGAAACTCGGGACGAAATGCGCGGCGGCGGCGGCGCCAGCGAGTACTGGTTAGATAATGAGGGCGCGGCGCCGTATTTTTATAGACATTTTTATGCCTCCGAGATCCGCGCGGAATAGCCGCACCAACACCAACTCTAGCTCATATTTCAAATTAAATAGCGCGAGTTGCGAGCTGAGTGTGGCGTACCGCACGATCTCTCCGCACTATAGCCAACTATTCGGGAAGCGCTTTTATTGTTCTCCCCGGTCCTTTTTGTTTGCCGCGGTCCGTGGACGTATAATTGTATAATTGCCTTTGATAAGCATTATTAAGGTTTAACTGCGAATTCGGCGCTGCCTGTGTAATAATAATTGTGATTGGGCTGGGGATTAGAGATGGCTGGTTTTGACGGAGGAAGGAGTTTTTTTTTATTTATGAAGCTATACTCAGGCTAGTAATTAATATTGCCATACGACTAATTTGAAATTTTTCATTTTTAAAATTTGTTTGTTGACAAAATCAAGAAATAATTTCCAAAATCTCTAAGATCGCTCAAAAATTTTCAACTATTCGATAATTAAAGTGTGACTACGTTGATTTATACACAGAGTAAAAAATTGTTTATAAAATTCAATCATTGTTATTTATTGTGATATTGTTCGAATCTCTATCACCTAATATACCAAATATTATAATAGAAGTTTTAAAAAGTTATGAAAGAAAATGTAGTTCCAGCACAGTGAAGTGTAATGGTAAAATACAAAGATGTTGCACTAAGCCAGCCATAAAAATAGAGATAAAAAGAGTATACGCAGAAGATAAAGAGCACTAGAACTTAATTTTAAGTTAGAATATTCATGAATATTCAATTCACAGGTTTCTGAGAAAAATCCTGTGGTTATAATCGCGCTCTTCCTGATATACTCTGATAGTGCATAGTGTTTTCATATTTTAACGACAAAATTTGTATGTCAAGTTTTTCTTATCTGCTTCCATCATCAAAAAACGTGAAATAAACCTCGAATGCCTCGGCATGCCTAATAAAAACGAAATAACTTAAATCTACCTTTTTCTACTCGACTAAACTCTCAGAGCGGTACCCAATTTCGAAAAGTGTACCATCATAATCGACGTTTTATCCTCATCCAAGCCGAGTATAATCTCTCAGTATAGCCTAAGATAATCAATAAGCTTCTTACGCCTCGTCAAGTCGTCTTTCACCCGACCAAGAAACCCAAAAGCAGCGGCTAGAAGCAAAAAAAAAGGAGAAACTCGGCAATCTAAAAAAGTGCAACTCAGTATCTTGGATATCAGAAGGGGTAATCAGTGCTTGGCGGCTTGGGACCGTCCGTGATAAAGTGCGCGACGCGATCTCTTCGCACCTCCATCGGCATCGTGTTTTCTGCCCTAACCCGATAGCGTCGTCGTTGTCGTGTCACACAGCGTATAGAAGAAGAAGAGGCTGTGTGAGTCGAGGACGATGACAATGCACTTTCCCCTCATAGCGAGTGAGAGAACCGCAGAGTGTGTATCGTGTGGTAGTCGACGATCGATCATCCGGGGATTTATCATCTCGCCTCGCTTACCACACGCCACGTATAAGTGAATTTTAAACAGTCATAAATTTAAATTATACGCTCGCGCGCTCTGGTAAAAACGAGATTATCGAGGAAAGAAAGAAACAAGAACGCGAGCTGCCGTATAGTTGGTCGTTTGAGTGGCTCTGGATAATTAAGGCAGCATCCCGACTCCTTTTAAAAGCCGTGTAAACGTGCTGCAGCAGCCGATCTTTATGCAACATTGGAAACAATATTGTTTCTCCGCGAATCCGTTTGGGTATTTTATATACATGTACTTGGCGTGAATATTTATGTGACCTCGGGGCGTTATGCTATGTTACAAAGCGTTATTCGCGTTTTCCGTGCCAATATATATCCTACACGTTATACGAGACACAGCTGTTGCAACAATGTTGATGAATATTGTCGGCATTGATGACTTGTGAAAGTTTAACGAAAAATTTTGGGCCGCGTTTGGAAAATGGTCTCTCTGTTTCTCTCTTTTTTTTCTGTTAAATTTTAAAAGTCAACGATTTCGATGATGCTCAACGAGATTACCGCAGTTTGCCGGAGCGAAATATAGGTGTAATATATTTGTAGAATACGGCGACAATATTGCATGCATATTCAACGAGAAAAAATATATTGGGTGTTCGAGGGGGAGAAAAAATGGAAAAAGGACCAAATTGATGTCTTTTAGTAATGTACATTTCCTCCGAGTTGCATAATATAAATATTCACGAGATGTATATGCAATATTTATGAAGCCCTTTTTGAAGCGAGAAATGGTGATACATAGAGTATATATATAGTCTTCCTAAAATGATTATGTTGTTACATTCTGGGTATCTGTTCATTACGTATACAGTGATTTATTGCTTATCGAAAGGATGTGGACAATTTTTTGCTAAGAATATTTGATAAACATTACAGTAATCTTACTTGCTCTTCATTTAAATTTACAGTAATTTATACATATAAAAGAGAGAATAAAAAAATTATAATCGAAAGTATGAGAATAGACATACTCTTCGACCGAAACGAAAATTCATTTTTTTCATTAACGAATAATATTGACCTCGCACCGTTTATTAGATTTATCTATGTCCTATAGCAACTTTTAATTGCAAATTTTATTTACAAATTAATAAATCGTAATTATAACTTTTTGCAGGTAAATGAAGTTTCAACATTCGTTAGGTATAATAATAATGTATGACGACCTAAAATTGCAGCGAGCAATGAGTTACAAATTACGTTTTCATCTCCACCATGGAAACGAAATTCATAAAAGTTTCGTCGAAAATTTCGAGATGAAGAACGCTCATCCCCGCGCCTAATTTAGCCAAGTTAAAATGCAAAACGTGCAGTCGTGCCACAATTTCAACTTTTTAAACAGTGAAAAAGCAGCGGGGGCGCACCACTCGACGTGATTTTCGAGTCCGTGCAAAAAATATTTTCAACCAGCGCAGACCAATCAAAAAACTCAAGCTACCACTTTTCCAGATAAAAATGACATCGTTCAGCTTCCACGCTATCAAAAACAAAAAGCAAAAGAAAGAAAATTTTTTCGCTCAATCAGACGGCTTCAGAGATCCCTCATGAAAATCTCGCGGATAATAATTACCCCCTTGTTACACCTTCCGAGCCGACAGTTCCGCTTTTTCATGCACTTTGATCTCGAGGCAAAAGGGGGATGTAACACTGGCGCTCACGAGAGAAAGAGAGAGAGAGAGAGAGAGAGAGAGAGAGAGATGAGGCATCGTAGATAAGGCAAAAGTCAGTCGGGCGTAAATAGGAGCGTAATTGCCCCCGTCGTTCATCCGTACGTCCCGTCGCCCCTGTCGAAATAACCCTGACACGCCGCGGGGCCACCTGAACCACACATACACACCCACACACGCACACACACACACACACACACACAC
>UELV01177735.1:0-13207 GCA_900490015.1 Megastigmus stigmatizans | reverse complement strand
GAGATTATATTGTATAAAAAAGTTATGGTAACAGTTTGATTCTAAAATAAAATAAAAAATGATTTTGTGTGTCAAAACATTTTTAAGGATTTCAATTATAATATAAAAAGTGTAAAATATTATAAATAAAACAATTTATATTAGTAAGCTAAACAATTCTTTAAAGTAAAAATGAACTTATAAGTAGTGTTATTCAAACATAACTATTTATCTTGATATAAAATTTTTATGATTGTCAAAAATAAATAGCATATGTATCTCCTCAAAGAGATAAAACGTTATAAAGATCTAGTTTCTCAGCACAATATGACTTAAGTTTGGAAAATACTTGTAAATAGTTGTCATGCTTTGTAAAAAAAAATTACATTAATGAAAAAAGATTTTTACGGTCGCTGTGATCCATGGCATGAGATATACTTAGCACGTTAACGCACCGCCGCTGCCTTATTTTTCGTACGGCTGCCTTACGAAATGAAATGACGTCCGCTATCCCCACATTTCGCGCGTCTGCAGTTCGAAAAGTGGTACTGCTCTTACCCGAAGGCCTTGGTGTCGCTGCTGTACTCCTTCAAGTACAGCTCGCGTACGAAAATGTTTTCCGTGAAATTAAACTTGTAATTCATCGATTGATTGTTAAATATTATATTGAATCCAGCAAATGGTAAATTCATCTAAAATTTTTGTTTTAGTATATAGCAGATAAATATTAGATAATAAATGATAGTAGATAAATTAGTTTGATTAATTGATAAACTTGATTCGACTCTTTTCTTCCCTTCAACAATCTTAATAAAAAATTTAAAACTAAGCCTTCACAAAGCGAAACAAGATTGATTAACGAATAGTAAAGGTCTACAATTCCGAATGGACAAATGTCGGTAATCCGTTACTATCGGGCATTTTAGCGCGTTGTCATTAACATGTAAAATGCAGCCTTACAGTCGTTGCTGAATTTAGGTGCTAAAAGATTTTTTGTCCCTAATTCTAGTTCCCTATCGAATTCTATGCTTTTAATTTCATTTCCATTCACTTGCAGCGAGGCTATTGATCGCTGAATAATTAATTCATTCGCTAAGCTGAATTTGTCTAGTTTTGTTTGTTTTAAGAAAACATTCAGTTAAAAAATATGATACAGAAAATTAACTGTTTTTATGCTGACAAATTACTTTTTCTATAATAAGAAATATATTGCAGACACATTAAGAAATTTAGGTACCGTCGGTAAATACAACTTTATGAACATTCCTTGATATAGGCAGTAATAATTTAAAGATTGAAAATTGATCAAATATGATACATAATAAAATGTTATCTGTATTATTGATAATAATTGAATAAGTTTAAATAGTATTAATTTTTTTATTAAATACAATACGTATCCTCATAATGGTCTTATGAAGCATTCCATGTCAATGGAGTACTTATCGAACAAATTTTAAAAGTATTTCGACTATAAATTTTTATTATAATGATGATAAAAAATATATGAAATAAACCTTGATAATATTAATTATATATTTTTAATTATATTTCTTACGGCAGTTAATTTAATTTTTGTATTTCTAATGCACTATTACTTTATAACGGAAAACGTTTGTAGATCATGCTTTATTGAAGGTGAGAACGATCCTTCCGAACCAATAATAGAACTTTTACTGAAAAGACCGTCGTTCTGGACGCTTTTTTATTTTCAACTCTCTTTCACTATTACTTTAAACTCTTAAAATTTTTATTGTATTCTCGATTTTACATATACAGTTACGCCATGATATTTAAATTTGTTATATGTTGTACTGTATTAAGCTAAACCTAGTCAAAATTTATATCTATTTGCTAAGCAATAATTGAGATCAGGCAGACTATAATTGATTATTCCATCTTTAGTGAATCTCGTTCATGTTAAAATTAATTTAATTATAATTAAACCTTAGAAATAGAAAATGGTATTAATATTTATTATTCATTCTTAATTAAGCTAAAAGCACTTTTAGGCTTATAAAAAAACTAATAAATAGAGTTTTATCTGAGAAGTACACAGCAGATAAAATTTTCCGTATTTTAGATTGCACTCTGAAACGTAGGTATACGTAAATTTCCCATTTTAAACTCTTCTATAGAAAATTTTTAGATCTCAGTAATACAATACGCGTTGTTTCTTACGGATCACCATCTTCGTTGTATACAATATACCACTGCAAAGATGTAGACTACAATCATAAACATTTCAAAAACAGGGTATAAAGCGTGTGAATAGAAATTGCAAAAAAAGACTGAAACGCCCTCGTGAGACCAGAATAGAGCAGAAGGGAAATCTTTTGATTTATTTTACGTTTGTATTCGAACAGTGAGAAAAACGCAAGCAAGACTACGTGCCAAACGAGTCTTCCTACTAATGAATTTCTGCGGTCAGGAGAATTTTTAATTAAAGTTCCGACAATCAAACAATATATTCTGAAATAAATGCATTTAGCTAAGATTTTATGCACAACAATCAAATGAACTTGAGCTATGGTATAGATGTTCGTTATTAAGCGTATGCTGTTATCAAATTAAAATAAAGTTATATGTGGTTAAAAAAGGATGTCCTGGGATGGGAATAAAAAGTCGGTGTCTGCAAATGATATACAGAACTTATGTCTTTATTTAGTATAAAGAAAAACATTTAATTTAAAAACAATTGAACACCTTATTTGATCGAAAAATTGGATTAAAAATCATGTCTTTCTCATATCTATTTTTACTTTCATGTATGAAGCAAAGACAACGAACCGCTCAGCATTTTACAATTTATTTTCAATTAATCGTATTTTCATACTCCGAATAACAGAGTAAGTTGCATAGGTTACCTTGAACTTTGAAGCCCATTCACTGAGAGACCATTTTAGTCTCGACATGCGGCTTTGTCGAAATTTAAAGCAGTTAACGTGAAAGAGTTGAGTACTTGAGAATTCAAATATAGTATGTAATATTTGACCCGGGAAAGAATGTGGTCACGTTTACTTGAAAATTCGAGCTCAAGATCTAAGCTAATTTAAAAAATAAGTTAGGAACTGGTGTGTAGAAACTAATTTGATAAATAATTATTATAAAGCGTTCGCTATCTACAACGAATGGGTTGTTAAATAAATACACAAGTATAGAAATTTTAAAGATTTTTTTAGATTTCAAAATTGCGATAGACTTTCACTACCTATAAGATTGATATGTATTTCATGTAGCCGACAATGAGAGACTCGATCGATACGATGGACTCGTAATCCGAAATTCCCTTACAATTAGTACATAGATACATACATACGCACACACACATACACACACACACCTACACACACACCGCCTCATACATACAGTGTGATAAGGAATATGAAAAGATAGATCATGAAATAAATAGAAATTAAACTTTCTATTTAATAATCTATAATAATTATATAATAATTATAATAATTTGATATAATAATGGCATTTCGACAGAGTAAGTTTGTCAGACATAAAACCAGCAGATTTCAAGATAATGTGTCTAAAGTTCATAAATCTTTTAATATTTCTTTAAGTCTTCCTCTCGCAAAAAACTCACAATGTTTTCGCAAACAAAATGCGATGGGTTTTTTAACTTCATAATATCGCTTATAATTTTCTGAGCTTTTTTCATTTGGCGCTGTTTCCAAACCTCCTTTTGGAATTTTTTCATCATCGAGGGAAAAGATACACGCAGATCTTTAAACAAGCCTGGGGCTAACGTATTAATTGTTGTCACAAAATCCTCATTTCTTGCCAAAGCAGACATTTTTTTCTTGCTTATAATGAAAATATCGAATATTGACAGGTCATTGTAAACCTTTAAGATCTTCATCTTTTGAAATTCACTCTTACAATCTGTACATTTTTAAGTATTTATGGCGTTCCATCAGTTCTCGGTTATCTTGGTCAATCACAAAATTTAGACACTCCAGCTTGACTATGTGTACAACTAATAGTTTAATCTGTTCTTCCAATTGCCGCCATTCAAATTCATTGGACGTCTGAAACCTCTCCGCAATTGCCTTCAACTTATTTCTATTCCCCATTAACGCCCCAAGCGCAGTTTTCGCAGCGTTATTCTTATACGAGATATCTGCACCCCTATCCAAAAGAATACTGCATGTGTTAGGGGTTTTAACGTAGTGTAAAGGTGTGTTACCAAAGTCGTCTCGAATGTTGATATCAGAACTTTTATCAAGAACCAAACTTAATACTTCTGCACACGGATTCAGTGCTGCATAATGCATTGCACTCCTACCTTTATTATCTTTTACTGTGAAATCAGCACCATAGTTATAGAAAAGTTTCACAATTCTAAGATCCCTTTTTGCAAGAGCGCATAACGTCGGTGTTGCATCAAAGCAATTGCGAGCATTGGGGTTTGCTCCGTTTTTCAGAAGCGTTTTCACAACGCTATAGCTGGCTCGTAAGCTTTTGCTAATCATTACAACCGAGTATAAAGGTGTTCTGCCACATTTGCTTCTAACGTTGACATCAAAACCTTTATCGAGAACAAATTTAATGACTTTATGACACCGATTACGTGCTGCATAATGCAATGCACTCTCACCTATGTCACCCTTTACTGCGAAATCAGCACCATAGTCAGCTAAACGTTTAATTATTTTAAGATTACTGTACTCAAGAGCGGTTAGTAATGGTGTTTCACCAATACGATTGCGATTGTTGGTTTTCGTTCTGTTAAGTTTAAGAAATTTTGTTACGGTAATAGAAATGTTAGCACCGCTTTCCAGTAATTTTTGTATTAGTACTGCGTTACCGTCTCTTGCTGCGTAATGCAAAAGTGTGTAACCGTAACAATCGCGCCGGTTGATATTTTTGGTGCGTTCGATAATCGTCGAGATAAGGGATGAATCGATGATCCATGAAATAAAATGTAAGGGTGATGTTTCATTTTCGTTCGGAAAATCCATGTCGGCACCGTGGTCTAGAAGCAGTTTGAATAGTGGCCCGTCCTCTGCTTTTGCTGCCACTCTTAGTACGCTGTAATCGCAATCCTCCCGATCCACCTCAGCACCATTCTCTAAAAGAGCCCTTGCGATGTTTTTATGCGTAAAACGTACAGCACAATCTAATGCTGTTTTATTTTCACTATTTCGTTTAATAACGTCGATTCCAGCACACAGTAAGAGATCAATCGCGTCCAAACAGGAATTTTCTGCCCCCTCCGTTGGTATGGCAAGGTGTAGCAGGGTATTTCCAGATGCACCACTCATATTTACATCAGCACCACCATCCAGAAGATTTTGGATGTCTTTTGCGTTGCAGAAATCTGGGAAGAGGATGGACATTTCAACCTGTATCTTTTCTGTATTGACGGCACAACCAATCTGGATAAACTCTTTCACCACGAGTCCGCTTTTCTGCTGTACTTTTGTAGGATTCTCCAACTATACGGGGAACTGCTGAAATGAATGAAAAGTGTCAGAATAAAAACGTAAAATTATATATATACATATATATCTGATTGCAAAGATTAAAACAGACTATTATGATTGCAGTGATTGTGAGTACAAGAACACCCACAAATGCTTTCTTAAATATCACATCCTAAAAAATCATCTTAAAAAATGCCATACGGTTTGCCGTACAGTGTTGCCGCATTTCTCTACGCTGATCGAGATTTTGACCAAAATTGGTTTATCTTCACTGAATTATGTAAATAACTACATTGTAATTACATATTTTCTTTGTTTTAAATTATTCAGAAATGTTTAAACATTACATTACAACTTTGCTTTTAACGATCTTAACATTTTTGGCATCAATATTGAACTGTAATCATAAGTTTAATGAATTCTCTTATAAGAGCCCGTGTATGAGAGCGTTACTTTGACATCGTTTGTTTCGAAAACTGGATTGTGAACTGTTTCAAAACTTTTACAGGATCTTTTTTATACATTTACTGTTAGATTGAAATAAGTTTTAAAAGTTTTTTATTATTTCGACTGCACTATCCAACCTCCTTAATTAATAGGTATTTTAGACTTTATTTTGGTTGCCAGATGTGTTTAAAAGAAAATGCTATGGTACTAAATGTTTTAATTAAATATGCACTTAATTACATACCTATTTTGAATCGCTTTATTCAGATGAATAAAATGAGCTGTTGAATCTTGTTTGATTCAACAAATATGCTGTTTTCGATGTAAGGAAAATCAAAAAGAAATATTTACTCGCACTGTCCTCTGAATAAGAAGTGTAGATGACGATGGCTTGTGGAAATGGTTTTCCCCCACCTATTTTTGTATAGTGTAGATAGAGCTATTTCAGGAAGACGTGAAGTGTGCCCATCAGGCGTCAAAGTACAGAAACACAAGTGCGCAGTTTGAAAGCACATCGACGCCGGTCAAGTAAGCCAATCCGGTGCAGATCTGTTTTGTAGTGCGATCACACAATGGGTAAGAAAACCAAATTGCCAGGCCCATCTGCTCTTTGTCTATTTCAGGTAGATGTAAAGTGTACCCATCACATAATATGCCAAAGTATAGAAATGTAATTGTGCCGTGTGATGGCGCACCGATACTGATCAGATTAACTGATATGGTGCAGGTATGTAAGGACACAAAATTTCCAGTAATATTGTATCGGAGAAATGTACCTACTTTTCTATATGGATAACGGTATTCTATTAATTTTGGTATTCCCAGAAGAAACAGTAAGTATATTTTTGAAGTATTTAACACAAATCTGCTATACCGAAACAAGAGATTCAATATTTCAAACAGAATTTAACACATTCAGAAAAATTTTTGTTTGATTGATGTAAATAATGGGTTTATCCGAGCAAAAGCACATTCCGTGTCAACAACTTACAAAGATTACAAAATGTTGTAATTTCTTCTTTTTTTTTTTATAGTATTTATATAAACAGTTTACATTCAATATTTTTAATAAGAAGTTACTTAAATACTAAAATTTTTTTTAGTAATAAAATCCAAATTAATATATAATAGTAATTTAAAAATTAAGAATAATATTTGTTACAATTTTATGTAAGAACACTGTTAATCTCGAACATATCAACAATGCCATGTTCAAAATAAAGTTGTTAAAAAATTTTTCATGAAAGTACAAAATTTCATTACATAATTTCAAACATGCACACGCACATACAGGCACACACACACAAACACGCACACGCACACGCACACGTACACGCACACGCACACACACACACGCACACACCCAACAGAATACTCAAAAATAGTATATTTCGATTTAAATATATTTAAAGAAACTTCTCTCGCATTATCTCGAAGCGCTTATTTATTAACAAGATACTTATGGGTGCAAATCTTTATTTCGCGTAACAATGTTATCGTGCATGAGCTGATTTAATTTTTAATCCGCAAGTTGCGTGAAAAGTTGAACTCATCTTGCAAAATGTAATAATCTTGAAAATTGAGCGAAAAAAGTGTGAAACCATAAACGTCGCAACTATTATATAATCGACCGGCTATCCCTTAAACAGTTCTTTTAACAGTGAATAATTTATTAAAATGATTAAGAGTGTAAAATTTATTTTGCAAAAAAAAAAATAGCTGTGCTTTAATAATTTACAATTAGTTTTGAAGTTAATTGTTTCATCAGTCACTGTAAGTGGAAGAATTAAATTATTTAATTTTTTAAGAAGGAATTATCTAAATCCATTGGCTTTAGAAAAAGTAGAGCTGATCTAAATAAATAACCTTATAATAATAATGCAATAGAAAGAAGTATTACGGTCGATCTCACTGAAATGTCTAAAGTTATTTTTACAATAAAATTGGGAAGAGTTGTTTTTTAATGTAACAATTATTCAATGTCTTCTTTGACCACCTTCTTACTATCAATAGGGCACAATTAAAAGATTACTGGAATTCGCTAATCGAGATTTATTACTTGAATATTCACTCGATAGCAAAACTAATGACAAAGCAAACTCTATAATTCAATAATGTTAATGACTTGAACCTTTAAAAATAAATATTCCCTGCAGTTGAACATCCTGTCACATTATGTTACAAGGGCAGAAGATATTATCAACATTCGCGATTAGTTGTGTGTACCAGCCATTTTCGATTCTTCATAGTGCTCCTAGAATAATTATTCGTTTTTAACAATATGGCTATAATGAAAAAGTTCGTGGAGTTTAAGTATTTGAAAGCCTGCGCATTCGCACTCGCAGTCGCAACAAAAGCTGCATTCAATTAACAAATTAGCATCTGCAATTATGGTTTCACAATTAAGCCACTTTTGAAAAAATTCGCTGTCAAAGAGTAAATCTCCTTTACGTGAAATTCAGTTACCTACAAGAACAATTCCGTGAACTATAGTAATCAAAATTTATATCTTCAACTATACGAAAGAAAGAAACAATGAAAACGGATGTGAATAAGATATAAGGTAAAGTACATATACCCGAATTTTGGACAAAAAGCCAAAGGAGCAAAGTTCAAGTGATAAGTACACATAAATAATTAGTAATTATGTAATTCTTTTTCTTCTTAACAATTCGCCATTTCTTCCTCCGCCAATTATCAATAAGAAACTATGGAAAAAGTTAAAAATAAATAAAATATAGAAAAAAGTGGTTTTGCTGCTATTTCGGAATTATAAGACATTGAAAAGCAGGTAATTTGGTACATCCGCGTACCTTTAGTGGGACAGGTATGTTTTTTGCGATATTAATTAGCATATATATCATAATTTCAAACAAATATATGATGTAACTCATATTTATTGTCATTTTCATGCGTTTAATAAATAATTTAATAATATCACTATAATTACATTTTCTATAATTCTTATAGTTGGTTTAGTAAATTTAATTGATATTTATTTTAATTGATATTTATTGACTTTTTTATTTTGCTTAGTTAACTTATACTTAAATATTTGACTCTACTTTTACATTTTAATTTATTCACATAAGTGAAAAATGTGTAAACATTTTTATTTTTTATTTTATACGCCCATTTAAGGTGGAGTTAATATAAGAATTTGACGTAAAATAGTAGCTGGCTCAGTTTTATGAAATTCTATATTCGCTTAAAGTACTTTACTTCCATAAATATTATTAAAAATATGTTTTTTGGAATTAAAAATTTTAAATAATAATATTATTAATAATAATAAAGCAAATCTTAACAAACCACAATCAATTATAATTGATCTAAAATTTAAAAAAATTCAACATCGAATAAAGGTAATACGAAGTTCAATATTGAATAAATATAAAAGGTAATATTCTTCCTGAGCAGAAATTTAAAGGTTAGATTATATACATCTAACGCCCAACCTTTTTTATTATCTAGAATAACTGTGCTTTAAAAAAGTTTTAACATGCTTAAACAATTAAAACATCAATAACAATGTTTCATATTTACGTTGTCCGAAAAAGATTCATAGGATGGAAAGGTGACGGTAAATACGGGACAAGTGACTCATTTTGTCCAGATTTACATTTACATTGAAATTCGCGTACGTAAATCGGAACTTGCGATAGTTAAATAATTAATATTTATGACAAAAAATTTTGAAGTGTATATATTACAGACTGAAGTTAGAGATAAGAGTAGATCAGTACAGTTTATCGTAAAATGCAATAATATGGCTGAAATCGAGTTGTGAAAATTTTTGTCCGAGGCTTGAAGGCTCTAAAATGGATGAAACACGCGGAGGTTTTAACACTACTTTTTCAACAGCGATATTTTATTAAATGAATTAGATACGAGTTAAGTCGATCTTGAATAAGAAAAAACATTGAAAGTAAGGTGGGCATAGCGATGCGATGTGTGGCTGGCAACACGAGTCGACCATCGAGACGCGGCTGCAATAGGGCAAGGCATCGTGCGAGCCGAACGTGACTCGATGCAATATATAAAATGCAGCCTGCGCGATCTGACGTCTAGATTACTTTTCAGGAAACAAGGTCGGCCCACTTCCGCCTAATACGACCATATGTTCGTGTATATATATATATGCACGTATGTTGTGTGTGAGTGTGTCATCAACCCACGCAGGGTGCGCAGGGTGCGCCGCAACTCCTGTACACACACAGACGCTTTCCTTTTTATCTTTGCACCTAGTCTTTGCTCACGTGCATACACGGGCTTTTCACCTGTCATCTGCAACAATTTCATATCCAGCCACCACTTTCTCTCTCTCTCTCTCTCTCTCTCTCTCTCTTTTTATCTTCACAACATTATCATTTATGCGCCGAGTTTTTCTTTTTTTGCGTACCTGTTTTAAAATGTGGACAAAGGAGCGGGAAAGAGAGTCAAATAGTCAGAGAGGAAGTAAGAGACAATGGAAGACACTTCTGCGATTAACGCGCTCTGTAGAGAAGCTCATTCGTTGAGTGTAAGAAGACTCAGCACACAGGCTTTCTATATATATGTCGCGGTTACACCGTGGATTCCGTAAACTTCTACTCTCACTCTGTCTCTGTGTGGGTAAGAGTATGTGAGTACATCGCTAAGGAACAGTGCGAGTGCAGGGTCTTAAAGGCAAAAGTTAAGAGACGAGGCGCTTTTAATCTTTTGAAATGACCGTTTAATAAGCGTGAGAATTTCCTTTGAAAATAGATTTACGTCGCTTTTTATTTTTCTAGAGGAGCAGCCTTTCTTTCCTTGACATCAGAACATCTCGTAATACTCGCCTCCTTTTCTTATTGATTCAATCGTTCGAGAGTGAGGAATCGACGAAAATATAAATCATCCTCGATAAGCGATAACGCCAAATAAATCTTTAGTGCCTATGATCAACCCAATTTAAAATGTCATCCTAGAATCATATTGAATCATAGCATTAATTTGAAACCTCTCATTTTTTAGATAGTCTGTCTAAGTATATATTATTTCATATGTAGATTAAATGATTATTTATTCTTTAAAACATATTATGAAGTTTTCGACATCAATAATAATTTTTTAAAATTAAGATTGTATCGCTTGCAATGTTTTTTTTTTAAATACAGGAAAGAAGCGTTTGAGTTTAAACTATTATTTTGGATTCGTTAAAGTATTTTATGCATACTAGCACATATTCAAATAAAATGATCAAATTAATAGTTAGTTATAGCAGAAATGTAATTGTTAGATTAAAAATGTTCGTTGCTATAAAGTTTTAGTGATAAAGATACATTAAATAAATTATGATCCTGCGGAAGAAATGTTAAGGTAGTGCTTCATTCAATCGAAGTCCTTGGTATCATTATGATAAAAATATATTCGAATCTTTAAATTTCAAGCAATATAATAGAATTTTTTAACACTGGTTGCCGGATAAGATTTCGAGAAAAAATACTTAACAAATACACATCAGAGAATGATGTAAAATAGAGTATGAAACTTGAAGATTTGTACTTTCTAATAATTGAATGAAAAATAGGGGTAACCGGATTAATTTCAAAGATATCTTCCGTTCATACTCGTGAATGTGACTGGGTTTGTCATCTGCTCGATTCGACCGCGAAGTCAAACATGCGACGTTGCCAAGTTTATTTGTGCATGAATGTCCACGTAAGTCATTGCTACGTACAAGCAACATTAATTTTGTAAAAACATTGTTAATTTGATACTAATATCAATTAAAATTATCTTAAAATTTATAAATAAATTTAATAAACATTGATTTATCCAAATCGAACAACAATTTCGCAATCTTTAT
Organism: Megastigmus stigmatizans; assembly: GCA_900490015.1. Classification (NCBI taxonomy): domain Eukaryota; kingdom Metazoa; phylum Arthropoda; class Insecta; order Hymenoptera; family Megastigmidae; genus Megastigmus; species Megastigmus stigmatizans. The sequence continues at coordinate 1,513 of UELV01177735.1, read as the reverse complement.
TTTTCACGCTCGATTCGCTAGGGAGTCCGCGAAGAACTGCCTTAAGGAATTTATAACCAAGTTTTACCTAGAATTTTTGAGTATATTATATTTTTACTATTATCTCTGGCTCGGATGCTTGCATACAAACCAGCTACTATATAAATGATTTGACACGTATTTTTTTGTTTTTCGATTTCAATAAAATTACATCCAATTTTTAATGCTCAAAATTTTTTTGTATTTTGATATTGAAATGTCTTTTTAAGATAATTTTTAAATAGCCGCCGTTTTGCGAAATTTTTATGCTTCTGAATAGACTAAATAAAGTGTTACTCAGTTTTGAGTCCGTTTCCATACCATGCACGGTATTTAAAAAAAATAATAAAAAAAAATGTATACATTATGCAGTTTTTACTAAAAAATGCATTTTTCTTAAAAACCCCAATTTTTTAATGAAATGTTTCTATAATTTTAATTATAGTGAATTACAGAAAAGGATTTATTAAAAAATTTTACTCTGGACATAGTAGAAAAAACATGCTGATTACTCTCCCAGTTAGCAGCTAATTAAGTTGAATACTTTTTCCTCTCAGAGTCTTTCACTCAAAACATACTATAAAGGATGCTTTGGATAACACTAATTTAAACCTTTTCATGCTTTTCGAAAATACTAAAATTTCTAATTATTCAATGGCAGATATTATTTACAATTGTATAACAGCCTTTTCCGTTGTTACCTAAATATCGAACAACTTTTTCAATTATTCGTAATATCGCTAAATAATTCATTATTAATGTCAATGTCAATGTCAAGTATAAAAAATTATTATAAAAACATATATTCTTTCGTACAAATTCGAAGAATCCAGAAAAAAAATCAGCGCGCTAATTTTCTTCATTTATAAATATGATTTTCACGCCAACGCTGGCACCCGATGCAAAGCTACAATTCCGCCCGAAACATTGATGAAATTATAGCATCGTCTTTCTTTAATCAAGAAAATTAGTCGTCGGGGCAGCTGTTATTGGGTAGCGAAAAAAAGAGGGACGAGAGATGAAAGGAGGAAGTAAGGAAGGAAGGAAAGCAAGCGTGTCACGACTGATTTCAGATGCCGCTGCGAAGAGCCTTCGCTGCTAGTTGGGGATGGCCTAATGGCTAAGATGAAAGGTTGACGCGGTAATTGAACAATTTTCCGGGCTATTTCCGTGACACGACAGGACCGGTAATCTTCCGAATGGCGTCGTGCTACTGCTGCCCCATGCAGACTTTTAAGGCCACACTCAGACGCTGTGCGAAGAAATGCACTTATGAATTCCAGAGGCGTTACCCTACTCTCTCTCTCTACTATATAGATATCTTTATGCGTTTGCGCCTCATTGGCTCGATTCACTTTCGCTCAAGATATAGCCTTTTTATCCGCGGCTCAAATGAAGACTGTATGTGCGACTTATTTGGATAACCCAAATTTGTTTGGAGATAATAATGCGTCGCGAGGAGAAGAGTGAGGGGGTGAAAGAGAGAGAGAGAGAG
>UELV01177734.1:0-13844 GCA_900490015.1 Megastigmus stigmatizans | reverse complement strand
CTCTCTCGCCCACCCGCGCACTCCCACCTCCACCTCAGCTGTATTGGTGGTAGGATGTAGAGGAGGAGAGGACTGGGAAGGGGTGGCTGTTATATATATATATACATATATATACGTATATACTCGCTGTATGTAGTGCAAGTTGAAGAGCGACAGAGAGTGAGAGAGAGAGTGGGCTCGTGGTAATGAGAGTTCGATAAAGCGCCGTTACCAGTTTGACATCGGGCGATTTTTCACGAGTCGCCGCCGCGCCACCGAGCCCAGGACGGACGATAAAGGATAGGGAAAGAGAAAATAAAAGAGGAAGCAAGAGAGAGAGAGAGAGAGAGAGAGAGAGAGAGGTGGGAGGGCTGGGGGGTCGAGAACGTTGCTCAGAGCCGTGATTTTTCGATAGCACGCGCGAGAAAGTTTTTTTTTCCTCCGTGCCCAGTTGAGAGGGGGTTCGACACTTGCAACTCGAATTCACTAATTTCAGATGTATACACTTGTACGCTGATTGGTATTGCGGTGTGTCATTCTGTTTATCTGTAATGTACGATTTTTGTTAATTTTGGTCTTTTTGTGTTTCCTTTTTTAGGTGAAAATTTGCTTGTAGACTAGCCTTGTTGGTGGTAAATATTTTACAGTCAGGAGATCTTGTGTATTTAAATAATTATATCTTTTTTAAAGTATTTTATTATACAGAAATAATCCTATGTTTTAAGATTGTACAAAATTCGGAAATATTCTAGCGATAAAAATAGCAATAGAAAATACTTGTACAGCTTGTAATTCAAAATATATCAAAAAATGATCTTAAATTCAATTGATTTGTATTTTGTGACGTATCGTGCCACACGATGGTATTTTGATTCCCATGTGAAAGAATGAGCAGTACTTCAAAGAGAATGTATTTAAGAAATAATTTAGGATTTTACTCCATAGATAGACCGGTTCAAGATAGTCTTAGGCCCGCAAGTGAGTTTTCCAACAAATATATTTATTCCGTGGGATGAATGGTGAATTTATCAAGGAAAACTGACATTGGGTAAGATAGGAAAATTATTATGTTTTTGATATAAAAACAACAAACTAAATTTTTTTCTAGACAAAATATCAATTTATTTTTGCAATATAGTATTAAAAAGTTAAAAAAGCGTAAGGGCTATTCTTATTTTCAGCGGGAACGTTTCGAAAATTTCGATTGAAAATGGTCCGGGGTTGCAGTGGCACACGGTGTCACTTACGGTTCAATTATATTCATACAAACAATTCCGGATATGAATTTCTTTATATTTTTAAAGTACATGTATTAGGAACTCGCAATAGCGAAGATATACTTACTTTATATAAAAAATTATTATATCTGTTAATGTAGATACTCTACGTTTATGAAGTATCTTTATAGATAACTATACCAGCTATTTCAAATATATTGAATTATAAGTATGCACTTTAGTTAAGCAACAAATTTTTTTTTTTATAACTTTAAAATATCAAGACCTATAAATTTTGTGGCAATATAATAAAAATTTTATCAAATTCTTGTATTATGTAAAAGGTACCCCTTTTTTACCTTTTAAATCTTTGTGTATTTCACGTTAGGCGTTATAGAACGAACAAGACAGCGTTTACCTGAGAAGCGCATATATAGCTATGACGGAAGGTCTTCAGAAAATGTAGACATATTCCGCTGATTACAAGGTACGAGACCTTTTTACCTATAACCGTGTGTGCAGCTCGTCAATTTGGCCTAATTCAGTGTTCGTTAACCTTCTTAGTCGCGCGACCGCAATCAAAGGGATGTGTTTTGCGGGCATGGCTCCGTTAAAATTATCGAGGCTTCATGTCTGTTTTAAGAATTCGGAGGTTAACCGACGGGATTTTCTCTGCTATACCCTTTACACCGTCTTCCCACCGCTTCTTCCTTCTTCATCCTTCCTTATTCGTAAATCTTACCCTATGATTAAGGAAAACGACCGATGCGCAGATGGCATTCGAACGACAAACGGAGTATTGTTCGCCAGTTTGCTCGCTGCACGGAGTATTACGAAACTTCTGTTAATTAGAAATTACATGTAAATAGATATTGTAATATTTTTGTAACTATAATTACACGAGCTTATTATGTTTTATAATTGATGATGGAGTGATAAATTAATAATTATTGATAGATTATTTACATGTAGAGTATGACTACCTATCGTAAAATGTACTCGTAACAATAGATGTTCTTGACGGAAAAATTCATCTGCTCCATAAAAATTCGTTTCTAATGCGCAGCTCTCACAACTTTAAAAACGTGTTCATTACGAGATCTCCAACACTCCTAAGCTTCCCAAATAACCGTGCGAAAGTTGCATAATTTTCTTCGGTCTTTGCATTTTCACATCTACAATGCCGAGAGACGCGATAATCGGCGCTCGATCTCTCCTTCCGCGTGCATACACGCCACAGAGAGCCAATGAATGCGGCCACTTTTTTACGTCTCTCTCTCTCTCTCTCTCTCTCTCTCTCTCTCTCTCTCTCTTTTTCTGTCGCTCGACTGGCCAGCATCTCTCCGCTGCGTATAAATATATATCTTCTCGAGTATAGATAATCCCCCGTAGCCTCCTTTTGTCGCTCGCCTGCTCATCTTTGTGTTTTCTTGCCGTGGCTTTATCTGTTCTTCTCCAGCGCCCGCAAAAGAAGAAGAAGAAGAAGAAGAGGAGTAAGTAGGATAGGCGAGCCGACGCGCTGACTGTACAGATTCCGAGCGGCTGATAAGCTGCTCTGCTTGGCTTCCGGTACTTCGGACATTATTCGGGGAGACAGTATGCTTTTTTTTTCTTACTTCTCGACACGCAGTTTATACACAGTGCATAGCTCTATGTTATATACGAGGTGGATACTTTTATTTTTTGCCTGTCTCTGTGGCTTTTTAATTCTCCTCGCGCAGAGAATAAACTTTATTATAATTTTTGTACACAATATTCGTAATGGACTGGAATCTTCCATGATAAACAATTTGAATTCATCAAATAGAAGAATTATATATACCTGCACAAGGACTACGTGTGTAGGTTAAATAGCACATCAAATATACAAGTGCAGATTATATTTTTGAACCTACGATAAAATTTGATCTTCCTCACGTAAATACATTTAACGCCACCGTTTGGCCATTGTAATCTCGTGTAACATGCCTAAAAATGAGTGCGAGGAAAGAAGAAAGAAAAAAAGTCGTGGCTGCCACGAAAGACACCGAAAGCGAGTGTTCTTGTGCTAATTAGGATCTCTCGGTGTGACGAAGGTCTGGGAGCCGGTCTGCCATGTGGCTGAGGAATTAAAGCTACCCTCTCGTTGTCCCGTATTACGTCAAACGGAAATCGGAAAAGCAAATTGCATTCTCTCTACTCCTCTATGTCTCTCGGGCGCGCAAGCTTATATATATACGCGCGCTTAACCGTAAAATTGTGCGAGTATAATTTACGCGCGCACCATGAGAAAGAATCAACTTCCTTTTCTCTCCTGCGTTCTTTATTGCGAAACGCACGCTAAGTCTTTTACAACTTTCTGATGTTCGCTTCCTGCGAATGAAGTGTTTCGTCAGTTTGCACGATTTGTTTGCGGGTTCTAGATATCTAAAATTATTATTTCTTTTTTATATACAACACTGTATTAATTCAGAATAAATTGAATGAATTTAAAAAGAAAAAGGTCGAAACAACGTTTTACATCATTATTTCCAATCCTCAAATAAAAATCTATAGCTCAACACTTCGATGTATCTCGGTGATAATAGTCGATTTAACTTCGAAACACGCGCGGTCCATAAACATTACAGGCAAAAACAAACGGACCGGCCTATAAAAGAAAAAGAAAATCATCAAAAGGGAATCCTAATTGTCTGCGCAAGAGAGTCCAAACACAGTCAGCGGAGCGCAGCACTCGCGACTATATAGAAAATAAAATAAATCGCACCTTCTCTACACGCTTACTCCCCGACGTATCGTGTAAAACTACTAAGCGTTATGCTGTACTCGCGGCGCCAGCAGTGTAACTGTGCACCACACGCATACATATCCACACGGTATATATACACAGCAGCAGCAGCAGCAGCGAGGCTTAGACTCGTAAAAATCGACCTACCGCGCAGCAGCAGCGCGATCAAGCGAGGGCCGTCGGGTTGCGTATGTTAGGGCCGGTCGCTGCTGCTCCAAGCCAAAGCGTCCGCGAGCAATTAGCCAGAACCAGTACGGCGGCGGTGGCGTCCCGCGTGCGGCGGTTTTCGGTTTAAAGATGGACAGGCCGACCCGCGGCTCCCCGTTATATACACACACATATACACCACCGCACCGCTAAAGCGAGCGATGCGCGGCTTCCGGTCTCTCTCTCTCTCTCTCTCTCTCTCTCTCCCTCTCTCTCTCTCCTACTCTGGCCGCGTGTGCAGTGCAATGCACCGTCGAAGGTATATCGTATCTGCATATATGGGTCTGATGTATACTCGTATATAGACAATATCGTGGACAGGACTCGAATGCGCAACTGCAGGTAGGCGAGGTGCAGGCGATTTCCTGGCTCGTACGGAGTCTGCTTGAATTCAGCTTACTATTGCATATGGGGATGGAATAGCGTAGAGTAATTTGATAATTTCGGATGAGTCTTGTCTTCCTTATACCTATACTGCAACGTTTTCTATTCGACGAGATGTTAAAATGAATTACATCTTTATTTTAAGCCATAGTTTTAAGTTTTAAGTATATACTTTTTTCCTGTCAAACCTGGGCCTGTTTAATTTTCTCCCAAGCAGTGTCAATATTTCCACTTCGACAATGTTCAGAATTGCAGGTCTAGCGCGTAAACGCCCACTAAAAACATCGCACCCAGTATATTCCTAATATATAATTGCAGTCAAGAACCAAATTACCCATTTCGGCCTTCTTTACGTATCACTCGAAGAACATCGGTTGGGTATAAGCGCATATGCGAGACGTACCGTGTATAAGCTACATATATAAATACCTGTCGGAAGTGTGTCGGTATAGCTTACACCAATTGGAGAGAACGCAAAAGTGGCTAGACAAGGACGCACGATGAGGAGGAGGAGGACAACACAAAGAGAGACGAAAGGAGAGACAGAGAGAGAGAGAGAGAGAGAGAGAGAGAGAGAGAGAGAGAGAGAGGGTGTAACGTATATGCACAACTCAACGTTCAGGTGTTAGGACCTTAGCTCGCTGATAATTTACTCTTTTCGGTTTCCGCTCGGCTCGGCCCGGGCTAATTTACATGTGCAGTGCAGTGCCGAGGCACAGGGACGAGAGAGAAAGAGAGAGAGAGAGAGAGAGAGAGAGAGAGAGAGCAGCTAGATCGGCTAATTGCCGGTTAACCGGTTGGCCGAGCTCGCGGCTGCACCGGCAGTTCGTTCCCTTTGCCTCGTCTCTCTATACACGTGGATGTGTGTGTGTGTGAGAGAGAGAGAGAGAGAGAGAGAGAGGCAGCCGCGACTGGCAACTGTCGTGGGTACGTCAGAACGAGCGAGGGCTGAAATGTACTCTATTCCTCTCTTTCCCTCTCTCTGTTTCTCTCTCTCTCTCTCGCAGGAATACGCAGTCGCACGCATCTCTCTCTCGCTCTCGCTCTCTTGCCACTTATGTCGTTAGCCAGACTTAACGAGCCTTTAAATTGCGCCTAATTAATGCTGGCCCGCTCTGTGCGCGCGCGCGCGCTCGTCCGCGGGTAAATCTGTTTGGTGGAATTGTGTGAGCGGACACGCGGGTATAGCGACCGACTGCTGCTGCTGGACGAGGAGCTTTCGTTCCCTATGGCTTTTCTTTTGGTCGCGGCCGACAAAAAAGCTTTTTCGGTTATACGAAGGATTGGTATCTGCGGGCTTTGTTCCGTTCCCGGTTTTCATGATATTTGAAAAATCAATGTCTGTACGAGAATTGTTTTTGAATTTTTAATAACGGGTAATATTTTATAGGGATGGTAGTGTTGTTAACGTTTCTTTTAATGTAGAGTGCAAAAAGCTCTTTTTTTTAGAGGATTAGGCACAGGGAGTATTCCAATATTCATTAACTTAATATGAATATTGTAGTGACGCTTGGAATTCCAAGTGAAAAATACTCAATGAGTATAACAGCAGAGACTAAACTAATGTTTACTATGTGTATGTACAAATTGCAGTATTTTAAATGAATATATATAGTTAAGCTACCTTTAATTAAATAGAAATTTTTTGAACGATACAATTAAGCCTTTTTATATATTAAAGTTTATTCGAAAGTCTTAATTTAAATTTAGATCATTTCGATTATCTTACTATTTATATGAAGTACTTGAAAGCAATAATTATATCACCTTAAAAATAAAAAAAAAAACATTGAAATTCTAATTATAAATGCACTGATAATCAATTTATAAGAAAAAAAAGTTTTATCCCTTCAGAATTAAAAGCATCGATGTTTAAACGTTTAAAGTCCACTGACTGAATTTATTCAAACAGTTCATTCAGCAAGCCTATACTCAATCAAATTACGATATAAATAATATTGTCGACGAAAAACCAAAGAAAAATCCTTATCTATATATAATCATTGAATTCAACAATTCATCAATCCGAATGAAGTTAAAAATATGTAAAAAAACCTTTCGTTCAAATTGAATTTACCACTGCGATACTTAAAATTTCATTATAATACCGTACGCAGCAATGATTAATGGACGAAAAGCGCGTTATCAATATCATTTCACGTCTTTCGCCGCATCACTGAACGCGTTCATACAAACACTGAACCATACGATAGATCGGCCCGTACAGTACAGCTAACTCGCGAGAAACAAAAAACCGAATCCTTGTACGATGAAAATCGCTGGAAAAAAACAAGCTCTCTCTTTTATATCCCCAACCATCCTTGACGCGCGCCGCGGCAGCTCTCTCACGCACATACACGCGTTATAGCGAGAGAGTTAGAGAGAGAGAGAGAGAGAGAGAGAGAGAGAGAGAGAGAGAGAGAGAGAGCGCGCGATCCGAGGCGCAGTATTAACTAAAAACCAAAACGCGCTGCATCGTCACCCACCTCCCGTTTCGCTTCGAGGTTTCGCTACACTCGGTCAAGCGCCAAGCCAATTCTCTCTCTCTCTCTCTCTCTCTCTCTCTGCCAGAACTATACTACCTCTCTCTTTCGCGCGCGCGCACACTATGCTGAGCTCTAAAAAGGGAGCCGCCAACGCCGAGCGCTAGTGGCAAGCTGATGGTTTGGGAGTACAGTGGAAAGAGGCCGCGTGACAGGACTGGCCCATATATAGCTATATATAGTCTCTCGCGGAAGAGCACAGCGCTAGTGCACTAGTGTGTGCAGTGCATGCGAGTGTATATATGTATGTGCATGCGAGATGCGCGCGCGCGCGCCAGTATTGGATAGACGTTGGGTAAACGCTCCTCGCCGGACGAGAGAGCGAGCTGAGCGTATGTGTGTATGCATACTCATTGTATACACGCGGGCGGAACGAACGCTCCTACTATACACACCCTGGAAAATGCGTTCGCATTCCCTCTCTCTCTCTCTCGCTCTCTGCCCGTCATCCTGCTGCAACCCCCTTGGTTTATTCGCGGACTAGTCGTTCGTTGTACGAGTGAGCCGCATCGATCAGTCATTTCGAATCTATATAGTCTCTCACGCGAGAGAGAGAGAGAGAGAGAGAGAGAGAGAGAGAGAGAGAGAGAGAGAGGCAGAGAGAGGTCGATATACCGATTTTTACACACAGAGATTCCGTACTTTTTTGAGGTTTTTTCGCGCTTCTTCTTCTCTCTATTTTTTTTTTATATCCTCCCAGCTGAACGTGATAAATATCGACAGACCTGGCGCATCACGCTGTGCTACGTTAACAAGCCCGGCAAGGATTTTCTTCTCTCTGGTATTTGAAGAATTGATCCCGCTAAATTACGGGAAATATGATGCTTGTTAAATGCTGCTATTGTTTTAGCTTCAAACAGTGCATCCTATTATTTATATTGTAAATAAGAGAAAGAACACAATTTAAAGATGTTTTAATCTTTTTTAATTGTGTACCTCATAGTTTTAATCTTGATAAATCGATTGTAAATTATTACTTTCGGTATTTATTTTAGTTCATTCAATAACGAACCAGTATTATTATAAAGAATTGTAGTGAACTGGTTTTTACCTGATTATAACTAGAAAATATTTTAATCATATTTAATTTTAATATTACCTGCTTATGCTCCTCCAAAAAATAAATGGAACACTGTTTTAAGAAATGTAATTTGAACTACGAACATTCAACTTTCATGTATAGAGTTATACAAATATAAGAACAATTATATTGTTCTATTTTACCATTATTCGTTGTTATGAAACTTTCAATCCATGACGTGTCAAACAATGGAAAGACATTAGAATACATCAACGTGTAATTACTGTACTTTTGTAATACGCGATATCTCCGAAAATTTGTTTCATCTCTTAAAACTTTGATACCACAACATTTAAGTAGATTGATCTCCTAAAATGATTTTGTTACTTTTCAAATACTTACGAATGTTTTCTTTTTCATTCAAACGTCTTTCTATTTTTTAATCAGATGATAATGAACTTTTATTTATGATTCCAAGAATCCTTTGAACAAATTCTATGAAACAATATTTTGCAAAGGATAGTTGAATATGAAAAGGACGTTCCAAATCATTACATATATATATATATTTATTTACAAATTGAATTTAATATAAATGTTTTAGCTATTACGGTATCTTGTCAAGTCGAGGATGGTACAATCGAGAACCCGGAGAGTATCGTGTTCGAACTTTCAAACAACCGACTTTACTAGACCTAAAATAAATTTTGTCCTGTGCATTGGTACACTGAAACTAAAAATTATCTAGCAAATACAAGAATACTTACGAACTCAATTTAGATATTTTCTTTCTACTACAATTTGACCAAATATATTTCTCCATAGTACGATAACCGGGATCCATGATAGTTAAAGTCTTTATTGGAAGTCCCGTACAGTCTTCTTTTCCATCATGACGAAGACCAAGTCTACGAAAAAATTAGACATACGTGCATCTACATACTTACTTTACACAAAAGACATAAAAAAACGTATGAAATTGAAAGCATGAATTATGTGTAGCTTGAACTGTGGGACACGGCGCATAGTAAAAAAGTAAATAAATAAAACTTTAATGACTCCGTATATAGACTGAATGAGTATTTTAAGAAATAAAAATAACTTTTTTTAAAGTCTTTTAACATATATAACCATTCAATATTCACATTACTAAAATTAACTACTTTTTGGTTTTTGTTTCAGACTATCTCAGGTTCAAGAAGAAAAATTGATGTATGGGTCTACTTAATAGTTTTGAATTCCGATTTAAAGCTATAAGATAGTTTATCACATCTTTATCTTGAAATTATTACATTTTTTGAAAAACTTACAAGTGTCCAAGTTCATGTGCTGCGATGGGTATAGAAATAAATCTGCCGACATCGTGCACGAAACTTGTACGGCTTAAACTATCACATATGGTATTAGAATAAGCAAGTCCTATAAAAATAATTATTACTCATTATACTTCGTCAAATAATTTATACATATCTAACAGTATCTAGTGTTAACTATATCAGTACCTACTATTGATCCAGCACTTAATCTGTAAAATAATTAATCGTATATGTATGTATCGATTAAATAGATATAAAGAATAATAAAAGTAACGTTACGGTGTCATGATGACTACGCCGTCAAAATTGCTGAATCCCGTATCACTGATAAATTTCTTCTGAAAGTAGTGACGGCTTAAGCTTATAAGGTAACCTGCGTTTATACCATACTTGACAGTTTTGCTTCGTGCTTTATGTATGTAATACGTAGCGTACGGATCCTAAATATTAAACAAGGACCATTTATTAATTTGGTTATAAAAAAATTAAAAAATACATCAATACTTCTGGTGGTTTTAGATACCTCTGCTATAAGGATACCAGTAACTAGAACCTTTATTTCTGGATCCTTAAATTCACGGTATTTTAAATTCACCCCATTCCAGAACGTTGTAACATATTGAATAGTTTCAGAATAATCTTTCCCAAGTAAACTTCGAGAACAAGAATTTATTAATTTCTTAAAGGCTAACAGTTTTATAAATTAAGTAAGTAAATAAAATAAAATATTAGACTTACTTGAACATATTGTAATCAACAACAATAAGTAGTTTTGGATACAAAGTATGTGGAACGTTCTCCGTATTTTTAGTATTAGTTTTAGGTGCTACCTTCTTTGTTCTCCTAAGTCGTTTAGTATCATCTGCAAGTAGTTTGTAATAAAGATGAATGCTTTGCAGATATGCCTAACTCGACCTCAAACAGTAATTCTTAATAATTTGTATGGTTACACGGAACAAAAATGGCTACCCCAACTAATGACGGTTAAATATGACGCAAGCAGTAAACATAGTACAGTGAACCATGGACAGTTAGTTTTTGTAACTATATCTTGATATTTCATTTAACAAAAGTAGAAATTATTAATACAACCAAGTATAATAGTAGATGACAAGTAACTTCGAAATTTTTTGATACGTTCGGTTTGTTTTCAAATTCCGATGTTGCCAAGTTTGAGTTTAAAAAATATAGTCAGGTGGACTACAAATACACGTGGTAATCTGAACCAAGCAAATAGTTGCATATACTAATGTCAAATTTCAACGAAGTTACTTGGTTGATATATCAATTGACTCGATTGTATTGGAACTTGGTTATCATAACCAATTCTTTTTTCCGTGTAAATATAAACATTTTCTTAAAAGAAGCTACCTGGACCAAAATGAAATCAAGGTGCATGTTAAAAGTTGAAAAATAATATGAGTAGTACATCTAATAACGTACAAGATTAGTAGAAGAGCTACGAGTACAGTCTGATATTTAATGTCTTTAGTTATACTATTCATGATAGTTTGAAAACTTTGTCAAATTGAATCTAAGTTTTCCTTTGCTCTGAACAGTTAATTTCTTTTTTGAAAATTATTTCTTTTTTTCTAACTTAGTAAACTATATACTTCTACATAATAAAATAGAATATAAATCCTTCCAATTACAAGCACAACTATCTAATATTTGTAGGCGTCATTCTTTAAAGAATTTGAAAGATTGATAGCAATTTTAACTTACCAGTAATAACGCTACGTTTATAAATAAGGTGATGTTGTTTTGTTGTACCATATATTTTTTTCCATTTTTCTGGTATTGGACGAACGATATTTCTCTTTTTGCCTTCGCCCATAGTTCCGTCCTAAGTCAGTTATATATTATTAAGCCAAGATTCTATTTTCTAATTTACTTTAGGGATCAATTTATGCTTTATTATTTTACAGTAACCTTACTGTAAAAGCCTCATTTAATAATCAACATATTGTGGTATGCCTTATGAGAATAATTAATCCTTCTAACGTGCAATAGATTTTCTAATTAATGTGATCGCAATGAACTTAGAACAATATCATTTGTACTTACTAAAATATTTTGTAATACGTACATAATAATAATTCCCATCTACCGTGGAGACTAATACCACAGCGAATTTCTCATAATCTTCGTAGTAAGTTCCATTGATTTTTATTCTTGTGTTACCCTAAATGGAAATTTAGTATAGTTTATGCATACATATATTTAAATAAAATACTACATTAAAAAAAATCAATTAATTGATTACTAACTCACAACGTCTACAATATTATAAATATAATTTTTCCCTTCCTTTGATGTTGATCTCACTCTGAACACAACAGTCATAGGAAATGTAGTTGAAAATACATTGTCTTTTAAAGGACGGAGAATCAAATTGTACGTGTCGCCTTGAGGTGTACTGGCTTCAACTTGAATTGATTGATTATTACTTTCCTCTAATTTGATCCTAGTTTTAAAAGGCTGAATTCCAAAAGGTGGCACTGAAATTAGATTTTTAAAATTAATTTATTATTACTTGTTTTACAACGAGAATTAATAGTGATTAAATAGGTATTCTATACAATTTTTTATATCTGGTTTTCGATGAAAAATTCTTTCCATGTCAGAAACCATGAAGTTATTGAATTCTTGTTGAGTTGGCTTTGTAGGTTTGTCCCTCTATTAAATTATAATAATATATAAGAAGGGTTTTCATGTATCTAATTAAATGCAAATATTGAGAAAAAATAGAAATAACGAAATAATAAAATAAATAATTTTTTAAAGAATACATACTTGAGCAGATGCATAATTTAAGATGCACACTAATGCTAGTATGCTTATTGCAAGTTTCAATGACATTTTAAACATTAATTTTTTTATGCGTTATTAGTTAAATTTTTTGGTATCGCTACTTTTGCTAAACTATGATTAGTTATAATTTTATCGAGTAAGATTATTTAAAAATTTTGTTAAAAATTGTATTCTATATACAGCATGTTAATATATACACTTACTAAGAATTTTGTATTTGACAAGCTAGCCTTTATATAACCATTTAAAATATTCAAAATTGTTCATAAAATTTTATCTAGCCATGAATTAAGTGTAGACGTCATTTCTAGTTTTGAAAACTATGCTATAACTTACACTTAAACTTTGTATTGATACATACAATAACTATCAAGGTCTGTCGTTATAATTATTTCCTTACAGGGGTCTGGGTTAACGGTAGTAAGTTATTTATAAAATTTTATGGAGTCACGAGTTCCGTGTATTCACAACGCGTAATTCAAAACACGCTGCCATTCATTAGCACTTAGCTTCCTCAACTTTAATCATTTGTTCCAGTATCCTAACCATTACAAAATAAAAAAAGCAAAATCGACTTTCAAATTTAAAAATATATTTCAATTATGAAATATATTTGTACACTACTCTACAGTTTTTTTTAATGAATGTTATCAGCTTCATTAATATTTATAAAATTACATATTCTTTTTCCTATTTTTGAAATCTTTTATTATTTGCCATTTATATTTTGTGAAACATAAATATTATATCCATTTTAATGGGCGTGGAAACATTGAAAATGCATTAAACAAAAAAACACCTAGCTTTCTCCGAACCAATTTATCGTTGCCATATGTTAGATATGTTCTAATATCTATTTTATATTGATAAATTATAAATTTTAAAAAAAGTCCTCAGAATATCCCCGTATGTACGTAAACAATCTTTATAAAAATTAAATTTTTAATGATATACATGTTTTTGTTGAGTCAACCCTTCATCTTATGGAACTATAGTAGTCTATTACAGCTTTATTTTTCAGTTATATAGCCCGACAAAGAAGGGTTAAAAATGTGTATACGTACGGACATATTGAATTTATAATAGAATATTCTTTGATTTTTTTCCCCACATCGTACAAAAAAAAGAATACCCACATACACATATTAGGTGCACAACTTTGCTTCCGCCGATTTTTTCGAAAATTTGAGGCTTTATTCTGAAAAAGTGATTAGCTGTTTATGATTCAAAGTACTGTCCGTCACTAGCCACTACTTTTTGCCATCTTTCGGGCAATTGTCGGATACCATCTCGAAAAAACGATGCGTCTTTTGAGGCGATCCACAAATCGATTCATTCTTTGATTTCTTCATAAGAATGGAAATGCTGCTCAGCTAGGCCATGTGCCATCGATCGGAACAAATGGTAGTCGGAAGGAGCAATGTCTGGAGAGTACAGCGGGTGGGGTAAGACTTCCCATTTTAGGGTTTCTAAGTATGTCTTGACGGGTTTTGCGACATGTGGCCGAGCATTGTCATGTTGCAGGATAACTTTATCGTGTCTCTCTTGATACTGTGGCCGTTTCTCCTTCAATGCTCGACTCAAACGCATCAATTG
>UELV01177731.1:0-10217 GCA_900490015.1 Megastigmus stigmatizans | reverse complement strand
AACGGAGTACATACTTCATAAAACTGTATTTTTCGAGGTTAGAATTCCTGTTTCGTTTATATTACAAAAATTAATTTAGCAAAAAAGACCTAATTTTTTAACATGCCTAAGATGAATGGAATGGGTTTTTCGATACTTGTGAGTACACTCTTAAGAATCGAATTATTTGAGGTTAGAAAGCGTTTTTTGCATTTATTTCGGGATTGGTTGAAGTTAGAGCAATCAAATCACATTTAAAACCGCCTTAATTGAAAAATATTCTTAAAGTGCAAGACAAAACTGTTTATGAATTAATCACTAAAATTCCACTTTACCTTAGAGTAACAATTTCAGTGACTTCTTTGTACTTCTTTATCACTCAAACAAACTCCTTCTATGAGTGAGTTTTCCACTCTAAAATGTTTAGTGTAATGAAACGTTTAATAATTGTTTAAGAATTATATAACACTATTATAAATTATTAGTGTACATATGGTATTGAAAAATGTTCAAAGGTTGTAAAATAATTATTTTACTAAATGCATTTATACTATTGAAAAATATTTATTTTGGCTATAAAAACAGAGCTTTAATTACAAAATATATCGTGGAATAACCCAATAATTATTTCCCTTTTTCAAGGCAACGGCAGTTGGCATACTTGATATTTTATTATAATCAACGATAACATTTTCGTCAATTTTGGCGACCACATAGACCATAAAATGGTCATCAAAGTAAACTTCTTCGTAAATATTATATTAACAGTAAATTGTACGGACACTTGGGATTCCGTTTGATACGCATCATCTCTCGTTTCCGTAGTTGATACAAGTTTGTCAATTTTAATTATTTCGCCAAATTTAATATCTGGTTCTTTCACGCTAACAACTATAAAAGACCCAATTTCATATTCACTTCCATTCGCAGTTACTTTGTTATAATAAACTTTATTTTCAGTATTATTTGATTGAAATGAAATATCAGGTTTACTTTTAAATGAAACGAATGTTTTACACATTTTTAGCGCTTGTTTGAGTGAAATAGTTTTTAAGAGATTTTTATTTGAATTGTAAGTAACAGCATTGGCTTTAACTTCTCGGTGACGTGATTCATGCCGCATTATCCAATAGTGTACACATGGTCCAAAAAAATATATTATCAAAGCATAACGTGTTAAAAAATGAAATTTCGGTTTTAATACCTTGTAAAAATGTAAATACGCAGAATTCAACTTTTCAACTCGTTGCGTCAAAATTCTTATGTGTTCATTAGTAATTCTAGGGGATATAAGAATATCTACTATTTTTCTCAACTGAATATACATTTCCCAGTGTTGGTTATTGCGAGGAACTTTATCGCCTATGATTACTCCTAGATATCGCGTTAAGGGGGGAAAACACGTTAGGAGACTGATTTTTATTGTTTTTTCATGATTTTTTTTAGAAAGGAAGAATCAATTAGAATGAAACAGCATTTTAGGAGCATTTTTTATATATTTTGAACTATTTTTACAAATTATTTGAAATGATTCGGCCCACAAATAACAGAGTTATATGCTGATGAACACTGCGCCTTATCATTTTAGTTGTTGACTGGCGTGGGTTGTAGCCAATCCAATTTTCGTCTGAAATCACACAGCTTGAAATTTTACATTAATAACGTATTTTGCAAGAATATGAACCTCAATGGAGGCAAAAATAATGAAAATTACAAATTTAGTAGGTGTTTGAAATTTTTTTTCAATTTTCACCATTTTTTTTCGTTGATTATGCAGTAAAAAAATACCTTTAAAAATATAAGATCACTTCTGGTTCATATTCTTCGTAATATAATAAAGAATCATGAAATTTAATTTGAAGATGATCGGTTCATTACTTTTTGAGTGAGAACCCACGCCATCCTGAAAAAAGTCATTTTGAGAAAAACGCGATTGAAAAAAAAATTCTGAAGAATTATAAATTAAATGGCATTATCAATAATATCAGGTTCTTACCGACTAATAAGCTATTCCTGCACCAGATAACAACCCCTCTTCTTCTTCAAAAGCTTCATTTTGAGCTTGTAGAGCAGCTTTTCGAGCTACCCGACCTTCTTTGGTTTCCATGGAGTTACGTCGATTTTGTCGTTTCACGCGTTGCTCATCCATTTGTTGGGCATAATTTCTACTCTGGCTGCCAACCCCCCCCCCCTCCCCCCAGTACCTGCTATATCGTTATTTTGAAAGAAAAATACAAAGGTGGGGTCCTACTATAAGTCTAAGTAATAAATTAAAGCGACTACCTGAGTAGTGCTCCGCTCCATTTGCTGTACGCTGGAGCCCGTAGTCAGTATTCAGAGAGCGTTCGCTCCAATGCTCATACAATTTGAACGATTGTAAATATCGTTTTGCAGTTTTCAGGGCGTGTTTTTGAACATCAAAGCTAACAATTCATGGAAAAAAAAAAAAATTTTTTGAAGCCTCTAACGTGTTTTGCCCCCTTAAGTACAACATTTCAGCAGCAGAGTATTTAAGATTTAATTTTTGTTTAAATCTGTTCAATGTGATTGTAGGGGACTGAGTTGTATCATCGAAATGCGAAACGAATTCTTTAATTCTCAAGTTAAGATATTGAAGAGTAAATAATTTCGAGTTGAAGATGAATTCGTTTAAAATAGCACGTATCGTATACATACAAATACCCACAAGCACATCGCGCATTAAATCGACGCTTTTATTAATTACAACATGAAAATTATACAATTGATTGAACACACAATTTTCTTTCAAGCCAGTTTCGCTGCTATTATTTTTCAATAAATCTGAGTGATAGTTTTCTGGAGTCCTTAATAGTTTTTTACTTTCAGTACATAATTGTGAGCATTCAAATGAATGTGCTTTATATATTCCACAGTAACAGTTAGCTTTGAATGAATCTACCATGCCACATATTGTATTTAGTCCTAAATTGTCGCCAAGAATAAGAACGGTTTGGAATTTAAAAACAGTCGAAACATTATGAACCATTATTATCGTAATACCCGTTTTTCTCAAAAAGTTTAATTCGCTAATAAGCTTCCGAAAAATAAACTCATTCGTACATTGCTTCATATCTTGGCTTCGCACAATCATCGAAAAAATAATACTTTCTAAAAGCGAGGCCATATTTGCAGGCAAGCAAGCAATCCAAACATATACTACTCCAAATTTATTTGTACCACTGTGACTCCCTAAAAGATTTCCAACCTCAATATCATCATAATATACAAAAAGTGGTAATACGTATTCGTTTATCACATTATTTACCACATTTGTTTTCCAAAATTTACCTTGCCTCACATTTGAAATTATATCACTTTCTAAAGACAACTTTTTTACATTATCTATGATTTTCCGGGCTAATCCCGGTATCTCTAAGAAATATTTCAACGAGTGATTTAAGGGTAAGTAATAAACGAAAACTGGCGATTCTACGAAAATAGTTTCATTTCCCTGAATTACTTCAGTGAAAGTTTTTCGAATTTCAAAATTCTCTGGTTCTCTAAATCCTTTTGTTTTTAAAACTTGAAAGCGTTTTTTTTTGTGTCGAAAAGTTTTCGAAAATATTACAGTGCAATCTAATACATTCACGAATTTTTGTTTTCATTTCCTGCTTGCTATTGGCCTGATCAATTATTTTTAGAATTGATTCTTATATTCCGTGAAGATCAATAAAGTGATTTTACCTATTATGAATAATAAAGGAATAATAAATTCATCATCTAATTATGATTTTTATTTATGTCTGAAGTATTGGAGCATCATATTTAAAAGAGAAATTGTTCATCGAAGATCTAGGGGTATGATAAAAAAGTTTAGAAAGGTTTATTTGAAGGTTATTTTGATTTTTTATTAATAATTTTACCAAACTTTAAACTTGATTTTTGACTAATGTTATTTTTCTTGTTCTCAGTGTCCTTACCGCACGACAGAAAAAAGAAATCTTGATGAATTTGCATCTGCTTTTTTTAAATTAAAGGTATTTGTCTCCTGAACAAAATAAGTATCATACATTTGAAGAGAACACCCAAAAAAAAAAAAATTTTTTGGACCAAAATATTGAAAAAAATGTGTAAAAGATAACAAATATGGATATAAAAGTGAAATATGAATAAAAAAATATATATATTTCACTTTCTATCACACTTATTCCTTTCAGTATTAAAATACGTTTAATTTAATGAAAAGTACATACAAATCCATCAAGATTTCACTTTTCTGCTATACGGTAAGCTGATTTTGGATCCAAGATACACTACTGTACGTATCTAACAATTGAGTTAGTATAGTTAAGCCTAACTGGGCTTAAAATACAGGTATACGTATCACCTTTAAGTAAGAAAAAATTCCTTTTCAAATTTAATACTGAAGGTAAATTGTTAATAACAAATTATGTATGTTTTTATAGATGTCCAACACCAGCTTATCCCCTTAAGACTCCTGTTTCTAGTGCGACTGATGTGTACGTAATAGTCGACGCTGTATTTATTTGTCGAATCGAAGACAAATAAATTTGCTACTCCCACTCAGCTGCGAGAGAATTTGTTTTTGCAAATTCTTGCGCGCGGTGATTACATTGTACGGATTTACCTCCGCAAGAACGCGGGATCGTAGGCGTATATAATTTGATCGGCAATGACGATGTAGCGTTAAGTGTTCATGTGGAAGAAATATCGCCACATGCTTTCGCGTATCGTGCTACTCAGCCTTTCTACTATTTCTTGATGTCTGGATTTCGCGCCACTCGAAATCGAATATTGCACTTCTTTAGCTCTGCTTGAAAGGTTAAACCTGTAAACTCCGTGCCTTTATCCGATTGTAAACAAATAGGTACTCGGCCGTTTGACCACTTAAGAACCTTTTCGAACGCCGTTACTACGTTAGAGCGGTCTTCACACGGAGCAGTTCGATTGAAACGAATTTACTAAGTATATTTATAATCGTCAGTTGCATTAAATCGCACACCCAGACGACGTCGATGTTTGCCACGTTGTAGTGCAGCCTTTTAAATTTCCCCTGTACAGGTCTGTGAAGCGCGTAAGTGTCTTGGTTACTGAGCCACTCGTAAATCCTTTTTTTCTCCTGTCCGGAAAAGGTTTTACCTTTTTTATTCCCGCGTATGTGATTTCGTGCACCCGCGTACACCGCTTCATGCAAGAGATCGTAGTTTTGTTCGTTGTAACTCATGTTTTTTTTTTTTTAGTACTCGAATTAAATGTTCATCTTAAGCCACTTCTTTTTAGCTGCTACCGCCAGCGCCGCAGAGCTCCTCGTTAGCTTTCGTTAACTAACCAACACCGGCTCCCTTTACCAGTCTGTGTTCTTCAAGCGTCGATTAGCTGTATTTAAGAGTTTTGTCAGTATTTGCGCGATCTTCAAAACATTGGCATTACCGACGAAATCCCTAGGTGTACTCGATATCTTGATGAATTTCGCAAATTCTATTCGCCCTACGAGTGCTTCATCATCCTCGCTGTTGTCTTCGTTTTTTCGCAATTACTTTTTTTTTTACATGGCTACAATTAACTACGACTCCAGCTATTTAAAATCTCTTATTGACGCGCACCATTTCACCTAGTCCCCTTTGACCTTACGTATCACACTATCTGTCACGATTACATTGCGCACACATGGCTACACCTCTTTATTCTCATTGACACTCCGTCCCTGCTCTCTTACAACAAACCCTCATCACCATTTATAGCAGGTCACGTCATAACCTGCATTCGTTTTAAATTCTTCTCACCATCACTTATAAACAAGATCATCCTTTCTCGTTCATTAAATCGTATTAGTCTCGAGCATCTCACCCACTCCATTACAACCCATCTTTCAAGTGTCTCCGGTAGATTCGGACTCTCCATCTACGTGTTTTGATTTTGTCCATTTTCATCCTTCTGTGCCTGTCTTGAATTTAATCATTGATGCTTTTGCAGAGAGTTTATCTAATATTATTCTCAATTCATTCGATGAAGTTGCCCCTCTCCGATGCATTTCTCTCTCCTCTTCAAGAAAATCCTGGGTTTCCGTCGACATACGAGTGCTCATGAGTGACGCTCGGCGTAGATGCTGAAGCTCGTAGCTCCTGCTCTCGTAGCTCCGATCACCAGCCTTTTTAACGCCTCTTTGAGCACAGCATCGTATCTGTCACTCTGGAGGAGGGTTTTCTTCTCCCTCGAAAGTGTCGCTCATCTGCAATTCTCTCGCCACCTGGAGTCTTCAGGATTGCTCGACCCTCGACAGGCGGGCTTCTGCTGCGGTCACAGCGTCCAGACAGCGTTGATGGGGGTCCTAGACGACATTAGTAAAGCCGTTGATGAGCCCATGATCACGACGCTCGTTATATTCGACTTTTCAAAGACATTCGACATGGTCCCTTATGCACTTCTACTTCAAAAGCTTAAGCAGATGATGCGCTCGGACTCGACCTTGGCCTGGTTTTACGCGTACCTTCACGACAGGCTTTAGACCGTCGATGCGGGTGGCTCGACATCCGAATGGCTGAAGGTCATGGCCGGTGTACCTCGGGGGAGCGTTCTTGGCCCCCTCCTCTTTCTCGTCTTCATCAATGACCTTCCTTCGACGTTCAGCACGTCTCGGCACATGATCTTCGCGGACGACACCCCAATCTATTATTCATTTCCGCCTGCCAATTTTCGTGAAGATGTCGCTACCATCAGCCGTGACGCTGAAGCTGTGTCTGTCTGGGCCGCTGAAAATGGACTTTCTCTGAACCTCGAGAAGACCAAGATCATGCTCTTGGGCAGCGACGCAATTATCTCGTATCGACCTCGAGAGCGCGCCTAAAGTTCACATTCACTGGGTTCCAATTCCATACGCCTCCCTCGTCAAGAATCTTGATGTCCTTATTACCCCCACTCTCAACTGAGCGCCTCATGTCACTCAACTCGTAGGTCGGGTTTTTGGCACACTACGTTCCCTCCGGCACCACCGCCACTCCTTTACATTTTTACTTAAAAAGATCCTGTTTGAAAGCCTGATAATGATATAGCAAAACCTGCAACACCAAGATTCAGCGGGCACTCAATGCATGTGTACGCTTCGTGTGTGATAATATCCCTCGTTTCGGACATGGCACCCCGCACTGCATTAGCTTAGGCTGGCTGACCAGACGTCGTGAGCTCTTAATAGGCTCACTGGCATTCAACAACTTGGCGCATCGCAATCCAGCCTATCTTGCCATCAACTTCCGGCGTATGAATGTTGACGTGGCTGATCGCACCTCCTCCAGACTTTCTTCTAGAGTTCTTTGCTTCACAGCTTCCAGAATTGTAACGGCCTCTGACCTGTTCAACATTTTCTCGCCTCCTCCTTTCGCGCCATCCAACGCTAGGAGATACAGGGCCAACCTAATTGATTAGTTGATGCGGCGCGATCTGCGAGTCTCGAGGATGAGAATCATC
This sequence comes from Megastigmus stigmatizans, assembly GCA_900490015.1. Classification (NCBI taxonomy): domain Eukaryota; kingdom Metazoa; phylum Arthropoda; class Insecta; order Hymenoptera; family Megastigmidae; genus Megastigmus; species Megastigmus stigmatizans. The sequence goes on along the minus strand of UELV01177731.1, from coordinate 2,795 downwards.
AACCTGGATGAGGCTTTGCCCTGACGTGCTCTCACACTCATGAGCATCACATTGGAAGAGTTTTATCATCATCGTATCCACCATCATATTTCTCTCCAGACGACCTCAGAGACGCTCTACATTTCAACATTTCAACCTTTAAGACACATCATCATTTTCTAGCTACTTAAATTCATAAATTAAATTCAACTTTTATTTTTCATTTCGATCATGCTCACTTAATTACTCAATTCAATTCTTATCCTATTTTAATTTTACTATATTATTATTATTATTGTTATTGTTATTTTATTTTACTCATATTATTTATGAATTTTTCAATTGTTAAAATCCAGCGAGCCATTTATTTACAACCGACCCAGACCTTCCACCTCTACGCCTGCCACCACCTTTTACACTTTTCCTCAATCTATCACAGGCCATACACCACACTTCGCCCAACTCGTGCCCTACTCCCACTCCCATACCAATTCAGAGCTATCGACTACCCCCTCCACCCCACTATGCCCTGCAACACCATATACCTGTGTATATCGACCGGGTTTTCATCAGCTACTTTAACCCATTAACGACCAAGTCCCCGAATTTTCAACAACTTTTTCAAGACTTTTTTTTTCAACCAACAAAAAAGGTTTGAAAAAATTTGAAAAAGATCATATCCGACGTATTTTGAGCTGTTCTTTCGAATGGTGATACCGATTTTTTGTTAAAATACTCCTGCAAAAAAATATGGCGAGTTTTCCACGAAAAAAAGTTAAAAAATTTGGAAATTTTCAACTTTATGAATTTTTTTTATAAGGAAAATGCAACGACAATAATTTAAAATACTGCAAAAAAGTGCTGTAACGTCCTGACGGACGCACACAAGATTTAATTTTAAAAATCTCCTTTTTTGATCAGGACTCTCGTCCTATAATCCTATATTTTACATTGAAATACGTGAGTTGTTCTAAATTCAGCTAATTGCAGTAGTTCTATTGTTGCGTTTGTAAATTTTATATTTTCTTGGTGAAAATCACATTCTCCCGTGTCCAATAAAGAATAAGTGGTGATGGTTGGGTTGATTGAGCCACAATCAAAACCCACTATTGCATTTTCCATTTTTAAAATTGTTACTAATATAAAAATGATGGCTATCATAGTTGTTAATTTTATTTTTTTTCCTAAAAAGAGAAAAATGTTAGTTTTTCCTTTCATGTAATCTTAGTTTATTCGTATGAACTGCTTTTTGTTTCCCTTTATAATCAATTATTACATTATTATTTTCATTAACTTTTAATACATCATATGGACCTGTATAGTGATCTTTTTCTAATTTTCCTGGTTTTGGTTCTTTCATTAACCATACTTTATCTCCAGTTTTAAATTGCACTGGATTGATGAATCTATCATGATATTTTTTTTATGTTTTTTTTGAGATTATTAAATTTTTTCGTGCTATTGCTGCAATTTTGTATTAAATTTTCTAAATAATCTTTAACTAACCCGGAAAATAGCGGAGACCCATTAGTTTATTAGTCTCCGCGGTGATATAACCCAATAACTATGGTCTCCGGTTGTATAACCCAATAACTCTGGTCTCCGGGTGTATAACCCTAATAACCCATTAGATTATTAGCCTCCGCGGTGTTATAACCCAATAACCCTAATATCTCCGGGGTTGTTATAACCCAATAAATCTGGCCTCCAGGGTGGATATAACAAAATAACTCTATTCTCCGAGTTGACATAACCCTATAACCCTATTTGACCATTGCGTTTATTAGTTTATTAATTATTGGCGATATTTTGTATCGCTACACACTGCCGTCTCGCGTTTTCGTGCATTCTCATATACGAAGCTCTCCACTTATACGCTTACAGCGCTGCTGTGACACACGTAGATACCTACCTACCATTTAGAGGGTGGGCACGTACGTTGACTAACTCCGGTCAAGGCCTATATCAATGACATCTTAGAACTGTAGTTTTGCAAACAGTTGACGAGTCAGTCGTCGTTCCCAGTAAAGACAGTGTCATCACTGTTGTACTGAACGTGAGCTCTGGTTATCGTATAGTTTTTTTCTGCAAATCGTCGAAAAAATTGTCGAGAAATTTCTGAAAGCCTAACCCTGAACTCGTGCTGCATGAGGCGTTGGTGGCGGCGTGGTCGCGAGCATGTACGTTGACTAACTCCGATCAAGGAGTATATTAACGACATCTTAGAACTGCAGTTTTGCAAACGGTTGACGAGTCAGCCGCCATTCCCTGTAAAGACAGTATCAGCATTGTTGTACTGAAAGTGAGCTCTGGCTATCGTATAGTTTTTTTCTGCAAGTTGTCGAAAAATTGTCGCGGAATTTCTGGAAGCCTAACCCTGAACTCGCGTAATACAAAAACGACGTCTCACTTTGCAATTGCACAGTATTCCATCTATTTGATCATTTAGTTAATTTATTATTTATTCGCGATATTTTGTATCGCTGCGCTGACGTTTCGCGGTTCAGCGCATGCTCAAATCCGAAGTCCTCCACCTATACGCTTACTGCTGTGCTGTGACATACGTAGATGCCGTCCGTCCATTTAGACACTCGCACTTTTTCAGGATAGGTTAGTTTACGTGTCGCTGCACACTGTCGTCTCGCGGTTCCGCGCATGCTCAAACGTAACCCCCACCTACCCGCTATCATCGTATGACAGGTATTCACGAATGCTCATGTGCCATAATGTTAGTTGGTTCGTGATCTTCTGATAGTCAACGGTATGTAAACGGTCTTAAATTCGAAGGTGTTCCATTCGTTATTCTCTATTTATAC